>SJYX01012838.1:598200-630342 GCA_006410675.1 Oreotragus oreotragus | reverse complement strand
AGTTGGACTGTGAAGAAGGCCAAGCGCCGAAGAATTGATGCTTTTGAACTGTGGTGTTGGAGAAGACTCTTGAGGGTCCCTTGGACTGCAAGGAGATCCAACCAGTCCATTCTGAAGGAGATCAACCCTGGGATTTCTTTGGAAGGACTGATGCTAAAGCTGAAACTCCAGTACTTTGGCCACCTCATGCGAAGAGTTGACTCATTGGAGAAGACTCTGATGCTGGGAGGGATTGGGGGCAGGAGGAGAAGGGGACGACCGAGGATGAGATGGCTGGATGGCATCACGGACTCAATGGACATGAGTCTGAGTGAACTGCGGGAGTTGGTGATGAACAGGGAGGCCTGGCGTGCTGCGATTCATGGGATCGCAAAGAGTCGGACACGACTGAGCGACTGAACTGAACTGAAACCATTACAATCTTTATAGAAAGGTTCATCCTTAAACTAATAGTTTTCTTCTGACCATTTAGCTACTTAAGATACATTCCCAGAAGTATAATTAATAGGTCATGAGGTATGAACATTCTCATTATCAACAGCACATTTTTAAAAAACATGGGAATATTTCAAATATTGTATTTTGCCTTTAAAGCTTTGCTGCATTTCAAGCTCTTGTCAATATCAGTTGTCCTCTTTAATGATAACTCTCTCCTCCTGCTTTCTTAATTGAAGCCAGGCCTTCCCATTAGGGCCCAACTTCCCTGCATCATTCTCAGATAATGGTTGTTTATTTTCTTATATCCTTATTGCCTCAAGATCAGGTGGATTGGATCAGGGCCTTTCTTGCTCTCTATTGCTGCTTCCATATATTACTCCAACCTCAGAATTTAAAAATCAGAACAAAACAACAATAACAAAATTCCTGCCTTTTATGCTTAAAAGCATTTACTATAACAGCACTCCCAAATGGAGTTACATGTGTATCACCACCAATTTTTTTGGCCGTATTTGCATACCACCATTAACACTATTTAATTTTATTCTTGATATGATCATTGTTCTGCTTACATCAGTTTATTTTAAACAGAGACTGACCAAGGCACATATTTGTATAGTTTATGAAATCTATTTGATATGCAAATTCTATTTTAATATGCATTACCCAAATACATAAGTAGTAAATTTTTGTAAAGTTTGTCCAGATTCTGAGAAGTGGGTAATACAAGCGGCATAACTCTAATATCCCTGAGGTTCCTAATAAACACAGACGAACTAGCATAGTAAAACTATAGGCAATATCTATGGGAACACTAAATAACAATATAGCATCATTAATAGTTGGGGACAAATCAACAAACCACTGTGGTGTAAGCAACTGTGCAAAAAGAAACAGGAAAATCAGTGGCCCTTAGAACTAAGAACTTACCCCTCCTACCGTCTAGAAAAAAGTCAACAGACAATCACTGGAAAGAAAGGCAAACTAATCTGAGAATAGCAGCAGAAATAGAAGTTTGTAGGCACCAAATTATCAGAGCCTTCAAGGGAAAAATGAAAAGGCTTGTCAGTGCTAGAGCAGAGGGGACTTTTCAGAGAAATCCCACTCTGAGACGAAATCCCTGGGAGTAAAATCCAAATTACACCAGACAGGCCCAACAGGAGAAAGCAAAGAGGCAATTTAGATAAAAGTGAGGGATAGGAGGAAAGGAAGTGCATCTTACAAAGTACAATGGCATATAATTTATTTTGAAAATAACAGAAGAGAGAGCTCTAGAGACACTGAAGACTCTAGAAAAGATAGCCTGCTGTACTCTTCCGTGATAAGTCAAAATCTATTTAACAAACATATTTAGAGCAATAGAAAAAAGTGGGTTGGAATCACATATAAAGATATCATAAGAAAAAAAAGAGAATAGAGAGCAAAGTAATATTCCTACAATAATAACAGCATATTAGAAAGATATGACTTCAAAATAAATAAAAACTATAGCCCAATTATTCAAAATGAACTAAAAGAAATAAAGAAAATGATATAAGCTATGATAAGTTTTAGAAAGACTGCTAAATGAGTCATTTGGAGAGAAGAAATTCTATAGAAGATAAGTGAGAAAATTCAGGAAAGGGTTGGAAATAAGTTTTTAAAATCATTTCAGAAATTAAGAGCAAACTAGAAAAAAAACCAAGAATGTACTAATATAAAAGTTAATGCATTAAAATAAATTTTAAAAATAGAATGAAGGAAATTTTTAAGTGAAATATTAATAAATAATGGATTTTATAAGCAAAAAGAGGTAAAAGAGATTCAAAGAAAGAGACAGGCAAGAAGATGGAGAATAAACAATACTCAAGGAAATAAACAATAGAAAAACACTAGAAATTATAACTCTAGTACAATTTCTTAAAATAAAATGACTAGAAAATATATATTAAAAGATTATACTGCAAAGGTAGGAAAATGCTCTTAGAATAGATATTAAGCATATTTTTATAAAAATGTTAAACAAAATCAGTTCTGGGGAAAGAAAATCAAATTGTTATTAATTTTTAGACAGCAATTCTTTATGCCAGAAAATAATATTGTAACATTTAATGGGCTTCCCTGGTGGCTCAGATGGTAAAGAATTTCCCTGCAATGCTGGAGACCCAGGTTCAATCCCTGGGTCAGGAAGATTCCCTGGAGAAGGGAATGGCAACCCACTCCAGTATTCTTGCCTGGAGAATTTGGTGGACAGAGGGGCGTGGCAGGCTATAGTCCATGGGCTTGTAAAGAGTTGGACATGACTAAGCAACAACTTACACACAACATATGTAAGAAACTCAAGGAAAGAATATATGAGTTAAGGACATTATATTCAACCTTTAACATGAAGATTATAAAAATAAAACTTATTAAAAGTCATACAAGAGCTCAGGGAATACTGCCCCATGAGCATTTCCTGAATATTCTCCAACAGAATATACTTCAAACCGAGGAGACATTTACACAAAGGCTGAGGGTAAGTATTGAATATGTATTTACCTCAAGCATGAAGAATAAATAATTGTTGTAAGTGAGTAGTAATGAATATATATTTTTAAATGAAGATACAATATAAGTGTCAAAAACAGGGTTGGGTGGGTATTGAGGGACTCCTTGTTTCGGGAGCATGAAGAGGTCAGTGAAAAAAAGATACATACAAAACTGAGCAAATGTGTTAAAAATTACCATTTTCAGGGCCTTGGAAATTGACCAAAGACAAACATTTAATTGTTAAACATTTCTTCTTGACAAGCCACCAGAGCTTCAGTAAGAACAGTAGGAGTCTTCAGCCTGATTGCTTTGCGATCTTCCATCACCTTTTTCCGGAGAAGGCAATGGCACCCCACTCCAGTACTCTTGTCTGGAAAATCCCATGGACGGAGGAGCCTGGTGGGCTGCAGTCCATGGGATCACGAAGAGTCGGACACGAATGAGCGACTTCACTTTCACTTTTCACTTTCATTCATGCATTGGAGAAGGAAATGGCAACCCACTCCAGTGTTCTTGCCTGGAGAATCCCAGGGACAGAGGAGCCTGGTGGGCTGCCGTCCATGGAGTCGCACAGAGTTGAACACGACTGAGGTGATTTAACAGCAGCAGCAGCAGCAGCATCACTTTTCTCAACAGCAGCAGGAGCATCACTTTTCTCAACTAGGTCATTTCACCATCTAAGAGCTGGCTACAAAACCCAGCAGGTTTACTTCCAAAAGGGACAGACTTAAGTTAGGTCTGAGCATGAAAATCCTTCACATTGTCAGCTAGCAAGGATATATTTGATAGGCAACAGAAAAAAACTGAGGCTTGGTTAGTCTGGGTGTGCAGTCCCCGTGGGGTGAGTGGCAGACCAGATAGACAGTTAACAGAGATTCTAGAAATCAGAGAGTCATAAAAGAGCTGACATAAATTCTTTACACATCCCAGGTTGACTGGGAAAAATATACATGAGTAAGGGGATCTGAGAGAGCTCAGTGAAAAGTGAAGGCCAAGGGAGGCATTACTGTCGCAACTTTGAACACAGTCTCCAACTCCCTCCCATACAGACGTCTATGTGTAGAGGGTGGAAGCCTATTGGGCTTGAGGTATTTGAGCACAATTTTTGCCAAATTCATTTGTGGACCAGCAAAGGGAATTTGACAATGTACGGGCAAGTCCTTGGAAGCAAAACTAAAGACATGAGAATTTTAGTAAAAAGCTAAGCAGAGGTATCAATGGTCATAAGTGTATGGCCAAAAGAGATAGATTTTGTAATTTAAATATGAGCAAGTTATTGAAATTTTTCAAAACCCACAGAATCTAGAGTTGTCATGTTATGTTTTTTTTTTTTTAATGTTTAGCTTTCAACAACAACAACAACAAAATGATGATGTATGAAGGAAACAAGAAAGTGTGACCCATACCGAAGAAAAAAGTGGTTCATTGAAATTCATTCTGAGTAGACCGTACATTAAATTTAACAGACTTCAAAGCAGCTATTAAAAGTATGTTCAAAGGATTAAAGCAAAATATGGTGACAATGATTCAATACATAGGGAATTTTAGTGAAGATAAAAAGAAACAGATGATTATTCTAGAGTTTAAAAGTCTATAATAAAAATTAAAAAATTCACTGGAGATTCTCAACAGCCAATTTAAGATGGCAGCAGAAAGAAAAAAAGCAGATTCTCAACAGCCAATTTAAGATGGCAGAAGAAAGAAAAAAAGCATACCTAAATAATGATTAATATAAACTACATAATCTGAAGAAGAAAAAGAAAGAAGATTGCAGGAAAACAGAGTTTCAGAACCATATTGTGATTGATTGTGAAGTCACTCAGTCGTGTCCGACTCTTTGTCACCCCATGGACTGTAGCCTACCAAGCTTCTCCGTCCATGGGATTTTCCAGGCAATAGTACTGAAGTGGGTTGCCATTTCCTTCTCCATGGGATCTTCCCAACCCAGGGATCGAACCCAGGTCTCCTGCATTGCAGCCAGACACTTTAACCTCTGAGCCATCAGGGAAGTCTCAGAACCATATAGGACAATCAAATGTTCTAACATACATGTAATTAGAGTCATAGAAGGAGAGATGAAACAGAGGAGGACAGAACAAATATTTGAAGAAACAAAAGCCAAAAACTTTATATTTGATTTTTAAAAAATTTCTCCAAATTAATCTACACATTCAAGAACTTTAAAACCTAAGTAACATAAATATAACCAAATACCCACCTAAGCATATCATAATCAAAAGCCAAAACAAAGAGAAAATTATGAAAGCAATCAACAAGGAAAAAAATCTCAAATTTATCACATGCAGGGTCCGGTAACAGAATCAATGGCTCACATCTCACTGGAAACAATGAAGATCAGAGACATGTTCAAAATACTGAAAGAAAAAACAGTCCACAAAGAATTTTATACTCAGTGAAACTAACATTCAAAAATAAAAATGAGAAAAAAACACAATTCATGGCAAGTAGATTTTTCTTATACGAAATTCTAGACTATGTCCCTCAGGCTGAAAGGAAATGATACCAAATAGTAAATTCTCTCCATGGGATGAAATGAAGAGAATATGAAATGGTAAATATATGGGTGTATGTAAGGTTTTATAGGGGAAGGCAATGGCACCCCACCCCAGTACTCTTGCCTGGAAAATCCAATGGATGGAGTAGCTTGGTGGGCTGCAGTCCATGGGGTCGCTAACAGTTGGACAGACTGAGCGACTTCACTTTCACTTTTCTCTTTCATGCATTGGAGAAGGAAATGGCAACCCACTCCAGTATTCTTGCCTGGAGAATCCCAGGGATGGGGGAGCCTGGTGGGCTGCCGTCTATGGGGTCACACAGAGTCGGGCACGACTGAAGTGACTTAGCAGCAGCAGCAGCAAGGTTTTATATACTTTTTCTTTTTTTCTTCTCAGTTTTTTTTAAGAACATGAAATTCTTCAAATCATTAATTATAGTACTGTTCTGTTGGGTCTATTATATGAGGTCATTCATGTGTCTGTTTTTTGTCTACTTTTTCTCTTTTTTTCACAACTTACTCCAGCACATCCCTTTCTTTTGTTATTATTGTCATTAACAACACAATATGTCTTCTTTATATATGTAATACATATAACAAATGCATACATAGAAAAATAGAAACATTGGAGTTAACAATAAGGATATTAAAATAACTCTTTAACATATTCAAGAATAGAGAAAAAGATGAAGGGAATAGATGAAAAGATGAACAAGTTCATCAAAGAATTAAAACTATCAAAGACAATAACTTTAAATATAATATCAGAAATTAAGAATGAATTTGATGAGATTGAAAGTTTACTGTATATCAAGAAAACCACTATTTGTTAATTGGAAAACAAGTCAATAGAAAATTTCCAAACTGAACCACAGAGAGGAAAAAAGTAAGAAATACCAAAAAAGTACTAGAAATAATAAAAATATATTTTGATATAATATTTAATACTAGAAACAACATCAAAAGTTTAAATACTAATTTTAAAAACATGGAAGTGTTAAAAATAAAGAGTGAATTTCTGTATAATCTAGGAATAGGGAAAATTTTTTTTAAGTATGACTCAAAATTAGAACCATTAAGGAGAAAATGATAGATTTTATTTCAGAAAACAAGAATTATGCTGCACTGGAAACAATACCATAAGAAGGTATGGATAGATGAAAAACTGAGAAAATATTTGCAATTTATATCACAAAGCATTAACAGATTTTATATATAGTATATTTTCAGCCTAATAAAGATAATAACTAATGAATTAAAATTCACTAATATGCTTAAGTTCATATAGATTCTTGATACTGAACACAAATACTTATTTGTCATCCACGAACACTAGTGAACAAAGTAAATTTTAAAACTGGTAAGTTATGGGAAAGAATCAAGGGTCTATTCTGTGTGTTTTTTTTTTTTTTTAACAAATTGTGTATCTAATAAGAGGAAGTTCCTCTTTATAAGAACATTTCAGCTGATAAATGAAGGAATGAAAATTTAGAACATCACTATCTGGCAGCCAATAAAAAATGAATGGATCTAAGGTAATACCCATCAATGGCTGTTAACATCACACAACTGGCCATTATGTAGTGCTGATGTAACTATACAACATCATCTATGAAATATTCTTACCAGGAGATAAAAATAAATGTGATCAAATCTGTATACCTAACTAAAAGGTGAAAGAAGAACATGGAGATACAATGAGATGTAAAAGCAAAAGGGTAATTATACAAGACAAATAATCAAATTTGCTCAACAGATGCATTGGCAAAGAAAAATAAGAAATGTCAGACAGCTTTCAGATTAAAAGAATTGACAGGTCAGAGGCAGGGGGTGGGAAGTGAGCAAAATGAATGAAGATGATAAAAAGGTATAAAGCTCCAGTTATAAGTCAGATAAATTCTGCAGATGTTATGTGGAGCATAGTGATTAAAGTGAAACACCATACTTCAGGTTTAAAAGTTGCTAAAGAAAGTAAATCGTAAAGGTCTTCATCATAAAAAAAAAGAATTTTGTAACTGTGTGAGGTGATGGATATTAACTGAACTTACTGTGATGATTACTTCACACACACACACACACACACACACGCATAAGATCATCATGTTGTATACATAAAGTGAATACAATGTCACATGTCAATTATCTCTCAATGAAACTGGGGAAAAAAGATTGAAGAATGAATTATGCCTTTAGGCAGGGTAACAGCATGCAGTTAGACTAAGATTTTCAAGATTGTATTATCCAGATTATTCCTTCCTATTACCAGTCCTACCCCTCTGTTATTACAGTCTATACTACTTTATTCCCACACCTCCTCCTCCTCCTACCACTCCTCCTTTTTCTCCTACTAATGCTTCTAAAACATGACCACCACTCCCCCCGAAGGCTTTGGCTGTAATCTGGGAAATTAAAGCCACATGTGTATGTTTTACAACCAGTCCTAACAACTACATATTTTAAACGCATTAAAGTCTTAATAGTCTGAAGCACTGTGTGATCCAGTAGCATCAAATGAAGGAAACCTGGATTACAATCACCCGAGGCTTGACTCAAAGAATTGTGTTTCTTGGAATAAATCAAATGCTAATCTAAAAGGAAACTCTGTCAAATGAAAATGAAAAAAGAAGAAATGCCAAACAGCGTGTAACATTTCTGCCTTCTTCCACAGCCTCTGAGCACTAGTTTATATAAGGGAACAAGGTACAGTTAGAAGAGTCCCTTCTCAGCTTTTCCCTCAAAGCATTTTCCCTCAGCTTCTCATCGTTTCCCTTCTCAGCATTTTCCCACAAAGGCTCCAGGAATGTGGGCAGGTGGGCAGGCTTTACATTGTTTCGTGAACAGACAGGGAAGAGACTGACCCCGCAAACGACAGAGAGGAAACGAAAAGAGGTCACAATCACCTCTGGTCCCTCAGCATTTGCATATTTAGATTCTCACACACCACTTCAGTTTGTATCTGTTCACCTACTGCACACACTTGCACTCGTGTGCTTGCTGTCCCAACCAACCTGCTGAACATCTCCCAGGGACGTGAGAGGGAAGTGGCACAAGTGAGAGGAGAAGTGAGCACAGATCAAAAGAATTAAGGGGAAAAGATATCATGGGGGAATTTGACAGGGCTTTCGAGTAACAAGAGGCCCCATCTAAGTATCTGCCCCTTAGGTTTATACCAGGCTCACATCTTTGATCAGGTGGCACTAGTGGTAAAAAGCCTCCTCGCCAACGCAGGAGATGTAAGAGACAACTGCTTCAATCCCTGGGTTGGAGAGATCCCCTGGAGGAGGAAATGGCAACCCACTCTAGTATTTTCGCCTGGGTGATCCCATGGACAGAGGAGCCTGGTGGGCTACAGTCCACGGAGTTGAAAAGAGTCAGACACAACTGAGGGACTGAGCACACGCATCTTTGATCACTGCATGGTGAAAGAGTTTTTTCCCTTTCTTTTTTCTTTTCTATTTTTCTCCCTTTATACCCAAATACACAGCACCAGAAGATTTCTTTAACACTGATGCCATTTTTCTCTCCTCTGGTCCAGCTGATGAACAGCAAAGTTATAATCAGACGACTGGGAACTGACAAGCACAAAGCATGTATACATCACTTCTGTCTCCCCAGTGATTTGCTGTTTTTAGCAGCTAGAAGGTTGGCCCTTTAAGAAATACATTTTCCCTCAAAGGCAACACTACTCTCCTTTCTGAATGACACAGTATCTCTTCTCCATTGGCTGTCTTTATGTCAAGCCATTCCCACCTCCTATTTCCTATCCATGTTGTCAATTCTCCATGGAATAAATACTAGGCTCTCAGATATGTAGCAGCAAGTTTACAGTTTTAAGAAGATAAAAAATCTTTGTCTAAGGTGAAGTTCAACATATACTTGTAGTAAAGTGTGGCAAATGTTCTGTTGGGCTCCATATTAAAGAAAAGAAAGTGAAGTCGTTCAGTCCTGTCTGACTCTTTGTGACCCCATGGACTGTAGCCTACCAGGCTCCTCTGTCCATGGAATTTTCTAGGCAAGAGTACTGGAGTGGGCCATTTCCTTCTTCAGAGGATCTTCCCAACCTAGGGCTCGAACCCGGGTCTCCTGCATTGTAGGCAAACGCTTTACCATCTGAGCTACCCATATTAGGCAAATACAAAAAGAGAGGGGGATGGACTCATTTTTTAATAAGACTTGAGAAATAGAGTTCACTCATTATGATTATATTTACTATTCATAATGAAAACTACCACTTTCCAAACTCTTACTATTTGGCAGGAACTGTGCCAAGTGCTTTACAGCGATTACCTCATCTAATCATCAAAATCGTGGTACCTATGAAGGAGGTCCTATAATTATCTGTATTTGTTACATTAGGAAACAGAAACTTAGGGACTTAGAATAATATGATAAAGATGAAATATATAATGAATGACAGAGCCAACATTCAAATCCAGACTACCTGACTCCAAAATATAATGCAGGTAAACTCTATACAGGCCTTCTCATTTCTCTTCATTCTACCTTATCACCCCAATCCATCGCCAAATGAAGTATTTTTCCTGGAAAACAGCACTGGGAATTGGGGCACTCAAGGCAGAGGTAGAGGAGGTCCAGCTCTGTAGCTGGACTGCCAACACCATGGTCTTATCTCTTGACGGGAAGTGGAGAGGAGATAATAAATCCATAGCTGTTGTTTGTCCTGGGCAGCTCCTTGCCTTCTTTAAGCATGGCCTTTGTGAGTTAGTTTTTTTTTTTCTTATACTACCAGGTCACTTTGCCCCTAAGTTAAAATCATTCCATTTCATATGCATTTTCCATTTGTTGACTTTCATTTTCATTTTTTCCACTAGTATAGAGATCACTTACTTTAGGACCAACTAATTTAGGGTAGGCATTATTATCATCATTTTCCAGATGGGCTCGGAGAACATACATGCCAATCCCCAGGTGAAATTCACTTCCAGCCAGAAAGGAATTAGAACTTCAACCTAGGAGTCCTGCCTCCAAAGGTGGCCCTATAAAGCAAGTATGAGTGAATGCTACACATTCAGCAGCCTCCTTGGTAATTTTCCCTGCCTTGTAAGAAATATGTCCAGAGCCACTTTGATAAATTCCCCCCACAAATCTGCTGTGATTCCTGAGTCTCCCATCTCAGTGAATGGCACCACCATTCAGGTATACACGCCAGACACGCATGTTTTCTCTCTCCTTCACTCACACTGCCATTGTCCTAGATCCACTCTATGACCAAGTCCTACCTGTTTAATGCTCAAAGTATCAAATTTGTCATCTTCTTTCTATATCTATCCAAACAACCACTCTGTCTCCTCTGCATTACTGGGGTTGTTCCCTAAGTTCTCTCCACCTTTTCGTCTCATCCCCTTTCACTTCATTCTCATACTGGTGCAGGTGAAGCCAGCACCATCTTTTCACAACACAAATTCAGTCAGGCTTTAAATGTCATGCCATCCTTTGGATGAAAATACTCCAATGTCTTCCCAAGGTGCTTAGATAAATATCAAAGCCTTAAACATGGTTGACAAGGTTCAGTATGATCTGTCCTTACTGTATCTCCCACTTCATCCCTTAATTCTGCACCGCAGTCCCACTGGCATTTCCTCATGTCCTCAAACACTGCACAGCCCTTCACAAGAACAGTTTCCTGCCTCTGGATCCATCATAAATCTCCCACCTCCCAAACAGTGTTAATATCTAAACAGTCTTCAGACCTTGGCTCAGGTGCCACTTTCTCAGAGTCCATTTCCCTGGCTTCCATCACATACTCTCACAAAATCACTGTAGCCTTTATGACTTATCACTGCTTCAGTTTAGCATTTATTCATGGCATTACTTGATCAATTTCTGTCTTCATTTCCAGGCAATACCTCTTTCCACTCAACCTTTCTATCCTTAAGCACTGTGCCTGGCACACGGCTGGCTCAGAATACATGCTTGTTGAAAGCTGAGCGCTTTCAACACATGCTTCCTTCCCACTTGCAGTCATGCTTACCATTTGTCTGGATCTTTAGGCTGTAGATTTTCGTCTGAATGCCCTCTGGATACAGAGTGAAGCTACACTCATACTTCCCGGTGATCGAGGAGGAAACATTCCTCAAGTACAGAGTCCACTCAAACGCATTCCCAGGAGCTTCTCTGAAAGCCACCAGTGACCTACAGGGACTCTTGCTACTACAGTAGAAGCCATACTGGGGATGATAAACTGCAAGCAAGTCCACCTTCTCAGTGACCTTGGACCACTGCGTCTGCACCAAGAAGCCTTTCTTCTGTGTTTGGCAGGTCAGGTTGACGTCGGATCCAGGTAAAGCGTAAATGTGTTCTTCTGCACCGAATGTTTCTTCCACTACTCCTGAAAAGGAAGGGTGTGAGCCATCAGTTTGCATGATTCACAGAGAGGGAGTCTTTGGTGAAAGACCTTGGTTCCTCTGGTGAACCGAGGGAGCAGCTGGAACTTTCTTTCCTGGCTGCCTTAGCATTTGGAGGGAACTTGTGCCAGATTCAGAGAGAGAAGCATAAAACTCAAACACAAATGAGAAGACATTTGCTTAAAGACACTAGAGGAAGTTAGTAAATTTTGAATATCTCTTGGTCTATTGGTCTGTCCAAAACACAACTTAAGGTCTCTGAATACCTGTGAAAAAAATTAAGCCTATTTAAAGATTGAAGCTCACTAGTAAATTTATTATGACAGCTATTCCTACAATGAACATAACTGGCTTTTTTGTTTATGAGTTAACAGCACATAATACACAATAACACTAAATATTATTTTCTGAAGCTGAAAAGTAACTAATGAGCTTATAACAGTTAAAAAATGCATGTTTACAGGTGGATTTACATATAGGTTATCTTGTTTAATCCTCCACACACATCAAAGCATAATGCTGTTAACACTATTCATCAAAGAGGAAACCAAGGCACAGAGAAATTAAGTGATTTACTTACAGTCACACTTCAGTGAAAAGAACATGAATTCAGTTGTCTAGGGTCTGCGCTCTTTCTATAACCTTCAGGACCTCCAAACTCCCTTCCACATTGGTTGAGAAGAGTAAGAAATTTGACATTCAATATAAGAGAATCAAAAGGGCCATCATTTCCCTATAGTTAAGATTTCTGAGGTAAAAAGGGGAAAAACAGTGGTAGATGTTTCCACTAAAAATAAACCATTGAGAAGCAGCATCTATAATCAACACTGAGATACTAGACATGAAAGAAGATTCCCTCTCATCAGTTCTTTGACCAAATGGTACAAGACACTTCAGATATGTTAAGCCTTTGACATGAATTCCATAGTGTAGGTCTCAGTGTTAGAATTAACATGGAATACTGTTTCAGGAATGATATATTATTGTGACAAGTACCACTGAAGCTCACAAAGGAAAAAGATAAAAAGATGACAAGCAACTGAGGAAAAACCAGGCTCTCAAAGGTACTTGACAAATGGGAATTACTACACTTTTATGGATGCAGAAGTTTGGGTAGGCAGAGGTTAGTGCACTTTAATGTAGCTGCCCGTGAGCTCGGCTTTGCCTAATAATACACCTCTTATCCTATCTAAAGCATTATATTCCAATGTCTCCTTTGATTTAGAAATCCTCTTTAAAATCTTTGTAGCTGTATCTGAAAAGCACAGTTAATTCTTAAGACACTCAGGCTCACAGTAATACCCTCATGTTATGGAATGCAGAATGAATCTTTCTTCCTGCTGTTTTAAACAGGCCCTTTAGGCGCTGGTCCCCGCAGTCACAAGGAGTCTATTTTTTCTTCCAGGACCATACCTATACATGCCTCATTAAAATTCAGCATATGTTCAGCTCCCAAAGATCTGAGTATTTGGAGGAGAAATGCTTGTTAAATCCAAAAGAGAAAGTATTTGAGAGAGAGAAAAAGTTGAGCAAGAAGCTCTGAGCCTTGATGACATTGTGATTTTTTCTTTTTCTTTTTTAGTATTCCGGAGTTTTTCTGACAACCACTTGGACAGCGTTTCATTTTCAAGAAGCATAGTTTTTCAGTTACTCCAGAGACCCTCTTAGGAAGGAAATGGGTGAAAATGTCTCAGAGCAGTGGCACAAACCACCCATTCCTTTCTTGTTTTTAGTGCCCATTTGTAATCATTTCTAGATCCTTACATCTCTCTGAGAGCTGCCACTAAAATACATAACTGAAAGCTTTAGTAACAATCTGCCTTTGGTGATCAATTCTAGCAGTAGTCACAAGGCATTGTCAATGAACAGAGGCCCCGTTCCCTCCCTAAAGCAGCCAGTATGACAAGAAAGGACAACCAGAAGCCTTACCCCTGACCAAATGCATCTGGATGACGGAATAGACAGCACAGTATGCCCATTTTTTCTCCATTGTCTCCTGAAGGCCTCACACCAGCATTTTCATAATGATCACGGAAGTCAATAGATGCCTTTAACTAAGAAAACTCCAGCCACCCTATTCGTGCTGAAAAACCCCACACCCACCACACGCTTGTATCTGTTTATCACTTGGCAAGACCCCAGGAAATGAAACGTCAACAGGAAAGTAATGTGGTTCACAGCTAAGTATAACCTTCAACAGAACAATGTTGAAATTGTTCTCTGCAGTCTTGTGCATCACCTTCGTTAAAAGCATTTTCAGTATCCAAAGATTCTCTCCTTCAGGATCTCTGTGTCAGTCAAACTGCTTCTAAAATCCAAACAAAGGAAATCGTGCAGAGCAGTTCATAATGTGCTTTTCATGCATTTCTTTGCAAGAGCACAAAGTCGTTTAACAAATGTGAGCTCACTGTCTTTCATAATAGTCTTTCTGTTCAATTTTAAAATATGTTTTCTTTCCAGAATTACTTCAGGGTGAAAGGACAAAGAATTAACACATTTAATTTTAATAAAATCTGAAAAGTAACAGAGGTCAGCTCCTGCTAGGAAATGGAATTTTAGCATCTCCTTTCATTCAGGGAAACCCACATTCCCCGAAGGGGTAGAAGTGAAGACTCCTTTTCCACTCCATCCCGGATAGGCTGGTGGTCGGGGAGGAAAGTCTCTCACCATGAGGGCAGGAGGTCTGCTTTGATGAAAACAGAAAAGCATGTCTGTGCTTCAGCAAACACCATACAGAAACAGAAAACAATCAGAATCTAAAGGCCAAGTATCTCCCACCTCAGCTGGCTCCCAGACCTGTTAACATCCACCCACTAACTTCCATTTACAGAGGACAGAGACTAGATTTCAGGGAAATGACTCCTTGGTAAAGATGTCTGGTTATTCACAGAAGGACATGATGACTGTTCCCTGCCAGATACAACTGTACTGGGTTTCTAGCTTGGGGTAAAATAGGATGTCTTTACCTTCCAACATTCAGAAATGTTAGGCTGGAATTACAGCATAAGTTTAATGAATCTAGAATAAAAATAAATACATACCATCTTACGAACAGTTGGTGAAATATTCTGTGACCCTCATCTGATTACTGAAATATAGGAAACACCCACCAAGCCTAAAGACAAATGAGGAGGCTGAGTCGTGTTCTTAAGATGGTTTCTCTTTTGAGGTCAGGTGGAGATAATTCTGACCAGGTTGTCATCAGGTATCATACTATGCATGTACTGATCTGTCCCACGCAAGGATTTAGGGGGATATGGATGATGCTAAGATATAAAGCATTACTCCTGCCATTCAGGAATGACCTGGGAGAAGAGATTTTTCACATGATGAAACAGTGCTACTGTCTTCCTGGACGTCCAGGCTACCCTCTACAGCACCACTACAAACATTTGCTATGACAACTGTCGTACTTACTCATTACTACTCAGCTAATGATGCTTCCTGCAAAGGCCAGACAATAGTTACTGATTTCCTAGTCCAGGACTCCCAGACTTCTATTCTTACTCCCTACTCTCAACTCAGTAAGTCTCAGATCCCTGGAGTTGTTGGGTCAGGTGGGGCTGACAGGTATTTGCAGGGAGGGACAGAGAGTTCAAAGTCTTTGAATGAAAGGAAGGAAGAAATATCACTGATTTGATGCCTTCATCTCTGCCCCTTTTCTCCTAGAAATTCCAGTAAATCACAGTGATGGAATATAGTAGCAAAAACAGGCCAGAAGATACAGTATAAAGACCCTGATCTGTAGGTTAGTGTCCCTATTAAACTGAGACACATTACAAGCCTGGGGAGGGATTTCAGCTATCTACTCTACTTTTCATATTAAGAGAAATCTACCTAACTGGATGCCAATAAGAATCTAAATTTATTGAATTCTTTAAGAAAAATATCTTCCCCTTAAAGTGTCTAGAGGTCTCCTATCTCTTAATATTGTAAAGCGAAGCAACACTTCAAAAAAAAAAAAATCCCTCAGATTCAGAAAAAGGGGAATTCTCACTTATTTTCCAGAGCTACAGACTCACTTTTACTGAAATCTTTGCCTCTCGCTGGGGTTGGGATGCCCAGGGTCCCCATATAGTGTCTACAGGGCAAAGCTCCCTCCTGGGTGTTGTTTTATACTTCTGTGGCCCAGAGTCAACAGATTGGACAGGTTTTCCTTTGAGACTCAACCAGGCTCTAAGAGAAGAAAAATTTTGGACGCCCACAGAACATTAACTGCACGCCTGGCATCCTGTAGTTGCCAGCCCCACACCAGCCCCTCCATGGCTGACTGTATGCAGCAGGTGGCAGCAACGCCCCGCAGACCAACACTGCCAGCCCGGTGATGGGAACTGCGCCCACCCTGGTTTTCAATTCTAAAGGCCCTTTCAGCATAAGGATAGGCATTCTCTCCACTTAAAAATAACTCTTCTGTGAGGCCATGTCAGTCTCCTCTATTATCGTCCCTGCTCACAAATCCCCACTGCAGTATTTCTTCTGCCTTAGATTTGGGTCTGCTGCATATACAGAGAAAAGAGAAGCAGCCAGTTTTACACACAAAAGGAAATCTTGAACTTCTTGAACTTCAGAGGCAAATTCAATTATTGACAGAAAGAAGTGGGGGCACCCATTATTTCTGCTAGAGGCAAGCCATAATTGTGTGTTTTGGACAAAGTTTTTAAATGCTCCGTCTAAACACTAACCCTCAACAAGATAAGGACATTTTCAGAAGTAGGAAGCTGAGCAAAAGGTAATCTTACTCTTGTGGTTTTCACTGAGGTTAACTCAAAATATGACTGATTCGTCTTAGATTTCATCCTTTAACTACTTACATAAAAAAACAGGAATGTGGAATGTTCCACTGTTGTACATTTCTTTACCAAAATGCTTAGAAAACATTCTAGTTAATGTTTCAGTTCATCAAAAAACATATATTTAGTGCCAACTCTTAAGGGATTACTACTGAAGAGGCATAGTTCTAGGTGATTTAAAAATACAGATGATAAAATGCAGCCCACGTCTTTAAGACAACTAATCATTTTGCTGGGGAGAAAACTTCCACATGCACCAAAGAAGTCAAGTAACATAAAGCACAGAAGTGAATGAGTAGGTGGCACAGGTCTTTAGAAAAGGGGGTGATCTCTTAGAGATCCATGGGCTAGGAACATATCAAGCGTGAATCTTAACTTGGCTTTATATTGTAGAAGTAATGTGGGGGAAAGCATGAGGTAAGTCATTCCAGAGAGAGAAAACAGGAAGAGCCAATACTTGGGAGTATTGAATTTCAAGGTCAATGCAGTGAGCTTGCTGTTATCATGAAGCAAAGGCTTTCTTGGGGGTGTTGAGGCAAAGTCATGCTAGGATGAGTTTAAGTTCTGGAGAGCTTTGAATTTTAGGTTATAGATTTTTTTCTTCATGTCAGAGAGAGTTACTGGATTTCCAACAAAAGAGTATTGTACTTAAGAGTAACATTTTAGTAGGATAAATCAGGTGAATTAGTAGGTAGACATGTATAGACTGAAAAAAAGAAGGCAAAAAAAAGAGGCAGGAGATCTCTTAGGAATTTTGTACTTCCTTAGACACCTGAGGATGAGAGCTTTCCTCGCAGTTGCCTTACTTCAGTGTGATGGGGGCGTGGACATTACAAAGAAAGAGGAGGTAAGGCTTGGTATGCAGTTGCACATGAAATCAAATCTCCTCTGAAATTTTGTTTTCCTCTGAATTTTCATGCACCCAAATACAAAGAAAGAAAAACCACCTACAGTTGGATACCTGCTGAAAGAATTGGCCCTACTCCCTTGCCCTCCCAGGAGTAATCATCAAGGGATCACTGGACTTCCAACTGGAAGTGAACCAGTTAGGTACAGGTAGTGGCCCTGCCTGCATGAGAATGAAGGTCCTCCTTTTGGTTTTCACTCAACTTTTTTGAATCTAGAGAATTATCATTTAATAGAAGAGAAAGAATTTCATGAGAATTTTCACACAACTATCTGTTTTATCACCATCATTTCCATCACACTCAGTCCATCTGTTGAGGGCTGGTTTTAATGTAATCCATTTTTCTAATGATGACTGCTCATTACAAGAAAACATTTTAAAAGGATAAAAATAAATAAAAAAAAATCAGTTGGCATTCTAAGCACCCAAAGAGAACTGAAGTACTTCTATTTTGTCTTACATTCTTCTAGACATTCACATAAATATGTATATATGAAGAAAATGGATGCTTTCTATGCACTTTACCACATGCACTCTAACCTGTGCTTTTTTTACATCATACTATATTGCAGAAATAGATATATGTTATACAACAAAAATAAACATTCCTTTTAAAATAGTTGCATAATATATTATTCTACAAAAGTCCAGAAAACTGTTTTTAAGTAAAAATTAAAATATTTTTCATTTTGAGAAACAGAATTACAAAATTCACTTGAATAATTATAATATGTAATCTTTGGATATTTCTTTTCAGTGGCAAGTTGAAATAAAGAGAGGGAGAGAGAAAGAGAGAGAGAGATGGTTCCTGATTTTTCCAAAGCCCTGGGAAGCTAATGATTCAATAACTCAATAATTGTGACTTTTGCAGAAGTACACTTGAAAAACCATTAACATTTCTAGGGTTAAGTTGGCATAAACAGAATTAGAACAAATATTTTAAATTCTACATTCTATCTGGTTTCAAAGCAATGAAATTTATTTCAAATATCTCTTCACATTCAATGGAGAAATTTTAAAACACCTTGAAAAATTGAGAAGTGTTCAATTGATCTTAGACCTTAAAAAAAACGTGGAACAAAATCACACGCCCTGATCCTTTTGCTGTTGTTCAATCCCTCAGTAATGTCTGGCTCTTTGCAACCCCGTGGACTGCAGCATGCTAGGCTTCCCTGTCTGTCACTGTCTCTTGGAGTTTGCTCAAACTCATGTCCATTGAGTTGGTGATGCCATCCAACCATCTCATCCTCTATCATCCCCTTCTCTTGCCTTCACTCTTTTCTAGCATCAGGGTCTTTTTCAATGAGTCAGCTCTTGTAGATGGCTAAAACTCTTAGAGCCACATTACCTTTTTACAAACTACAGATTCACATAGAGATACTGTGCTACTACACTCTGTGAAAACAACAGGCTGGGGAAAGTTGGCCAAGCACTGGATCTGACGTTTGTCAGTAATTCCCCTTTTCTTTCTCCCCAATAATTTGCTTTAATTGAAGCTCCACATTTGAGAGTAAGTGAGAAAGGTAAAGAGAGAAAAAGAGACCATATCAGTTTTTTTTTCTTTTTTCTTCCTTCCTTCTCTCTTTGTTGTAATGAACCTAATGCAAAGTTAATTAAATAATGCTATCAGGAAATAGGAGATGTGATTAATAGATTTCTAGGGTAACTGAGAGCTAAATCAATTTTTTTNTATCAGTTTTTTTTTCTTTTTTCTTCCTTCCTTCTCTCTTTGTTGTAATGAACCTAATGCAAAGTTAATTAAATAATGCTATCAGGAAATAGGAGATGTGATTAATAGATTTCTAGGGTAACTGAGAGCTAAATCAATTTTTTTTTCCCCCCGTGGAGGAGGAAGGATTGTAAGGAGGAGAGGAAATGGTCAGAGAGAAAGTCCTCATTGCTGAACATCTTTTTAAAAGGCATTGCTTCTCATTTCTGGATCAATAAAAACCTTGTAATGAACATTATTTCATTTTATTTGGTGACTCAGGTTCTTACAGAGACCAGGGATATTGTTCTAAACCTCAGACCCCAGAGTGGAACAAAAGAACATAGAGGATAGTTGTGAATAAAAACATACTCCCCACTTCCAGAAAAGTCTAACTTTTCAAAGATTTGTCTTTTGTGGAAGGGTCAAAAATAGAGACACAAATGTGTTTGCACACAAAATGTGAATATTTTCTGCCAAGATCTAGAGAATGTTAGAGCTAGAAGCAATTGTATGATTATCTAGTATAGGCAGAACACTTCATCTTACAGATAAAAAAATTGAGCCACCAAAGATTGTCTTGCCCAAGGTCAAAGAATTTTTATAAAGAAATCTATACTACTTGTTATAGTGAGCTGCTTCAGTTGTGTCTGATTCTTTGTGACCCTATGAACTGTAGCCTCCTCTGTCCATGGGATTCTTCAGGCAAGAATACTGGAGTGGGTTGCTATTTCCTCCTGCAGGGGATCTTTCCAACCCAGGGATCACACCTGCATCTCTTAGGTCTGGTGCATTGGTAGGCAGGTTCTTCCTGAGTCTTATCTCAACACTATTAAGAAATTCAGTTTTATGTTTTCAACAGTTGAAAACAACCATTTTTCAAGTTAATATGCAAATTGCCTTCAGTATCTTGACAATGAAGCAACAATCTAGAAAACACAGGTTTTTAAAAAATTCCTATGACATTTTTCTCTACTAACTTGCACTTGTATGTTACAGAGGAAACAACAGTGAATGATTTATATGTATATATTTGTATATGTACATGTATATTTATATAGTCATACTCAACATATATAAACACATGCATATATACTTGTTGAAAAGTTTCTGTTTGTGCATATGCTTGCTTGCTTTTCAAGTTAATTTCCTGGAGGAATTCTGACTATTTCTTTGGGTGAAACCAGGCATGCTATATTTTAATGAAAGTTATTGAATTAACCTCACCCTGGTGTTTATAACTCAGCATCAGTTTTGTCCTATTTTCACTGTTCTGTAGTCATTTATCGTTTTTTCCCTCTGGTTTTGCTCAGAGAAGGCATCATAGGTCTCTTATTTACAATTCCAAGCAATTCTTTTTCTCTTTTCAGTCTCCCCTTTATCCCCAGTACCCACAATTAGAGCTGAGTGGGGAACCCAGCACCTGCCTGGGAAGGCACATCTCTGGGAGCATGAGATGTTGGTGTAAACAAAACCACAAAGAAAATGCTGTATGTATGGAGAGTTCTCTGAAGCAAGCTGAAAATCCTCAAGGCTTTTTTTTTTTTTTTCCTAAAACAAAATCATGTTTTGTCACTTTTGAGAATGTTAGAAAAGCTTTGTTCCCCTTAAAAGATAATCATGGCTCATTGCTTCTGAGAAAGTTAGAGTCTACTTGGAATTAGAAGTATTTGTATCAATTTCACACTCTAAGCACAGTTATAGAACCAAGAAACTGCTGGAGAATCAGCTCCCTTATTTTAAAAACGAGGACTCTGGTGTCCAGGGAAGGGAAATGATGAACATGAAGTCACAAGAGTTATTTATACTGTAAATATTGAACTCAAGGGTTTGCTTTACCTTGGGCTACTTTATTTTCTCCACAGAAGGAAGGATCAATCCTATCACAGATGTTTCTATGAATGAGGCCAGGAGTGAAGGACAACAGAAGCAGGCTGAAAAGTGGGTGCTCGGTTGTCAACCAAACTCAGTCCCCAACAAAACAATTCACCCCCTGCCATATCAGCCTCACAGCACACACATCTCAGATGTGTGCCTTTGTGACAGAAAACTGCTCAGAGTCTCCGAGAGATACTTGAGAGAGGTGCAGACCTCAACTGTCAGCTCTGTGAATGTCCAAGGTCCTTTCCGCATACACCCTAGGTCAGACACACAGCAGCTCACCAAGGCTGCCCACCACCAACTCCACACTTCCTCTCTCACCACAGTCCTGCACACTCTTTCCTTTCTGTCCCTCAGGCTTTCCATGTTCACCGAGCCCCAGGGTGTTTGTATTTGCCATTTTCTCTGCTTTGAACACCCTTCCACGAGATCCTTCAGTCAGTCAGTCAGTTCAGTCGCTCAGTCGTGTCCGACTCTTTGCGACCCCATGAATCACAGCACACCAGGCCTCCCTGTCCATCACCAACTCCCGGAGGTCACTCAGACTCACGTCCGTCGAGTCTGTGATGCCATCCAGCCATCTCATCCTCGGTCGTCCCCTTCTCCTCCTGCCCCCAATCCCTCCCAGCATCAAAGTCTTTTCCAATGAGTCAACTCTGCTTGAGGTGGCCAAAGTACTGGAGTTTCAGCTTCAGCATCAGTCCTTCCAAAGAAATCCCAGGGCTAATCTCCTTCAGAATGGACTGGTTGGATCTCCTTGCAGTCCAAGGGACTCTCAAGAGTCTTCTCCAACACCACAGTTCAAAAGCATCAATTCTTTGGCACTCAGCCTTCTTCACAGTCCAACTCTCACATCCATACATGACCACAGGAAAAACCATAGCCTTGACTAGACGGACCTTAGACTAAGGAAATTAGCAGTTCATAAAAGAGCTGACAATATATACCTTGATGAAGTAAATATAAATTTAAAAACATTTCATGGCTGACTTGCCAAATGCTCAGATCAGCTATAGAAAACACATAAATCCTTGTCACATGCATCATGGAATTCAACAGCAGCACATAAGATTAAAATAAGGGTGAGAAACTTACCTCTACCAACGACAAAAGTCTTTCTCTGATTTCGTTGTTGTTCAATCACCAAGTCATGTCCGACTCTTCACAACCCCACGCACTGCAGCACGCCAGGCTTCCCTGTCCGTCACCATCTCACGGAAGTTTGGCCAAGTTCATGCCCATAGTTTCTCTGTCAGAGTTAAATGATATAAAGCTGTAACTATGAGCAAATCAATGTGGTAAAATCTAGATCTCTTACATATAGGCACATGATATTTTAGAAACATCAGAAAAGCTATAATGTGACTTGTGCTGTCACTGATGGCTTAGCAATTCATTGAAGCAATAGCTCCCTGGGAAGTGCACCACCCCAGAGTTGATCACCTAACCTTTTCCCAGCAGAAAACAGAAGGCACACTCAAAAGTGATAACTGTATAGAGTTTAATCTAGAGTTTATTTATAAAGGTGCGGTAGGGCATAGGGGAAACAACAAAGGTTGGCAGAGTTCTCAGAACTAGCAACACTGAGAAGCAACTTTCTTTCTCAGGACTGAAGGAAAACAAAGAGCATCACCAGAGAGTGTCTGTAGGGAGAGGAGCTCCTGACAGGAAGTGCGTCCTCAGTGTGGGAGTGCAGCCATGCCAGGGCAACCTCTCAGGTAGGGACCTGGGGATATACATATATCAACCTTACTCTTTTCTTTCCATCTTGTCAAGTGAGGCTTCCCTGGTGGCTTAGACAATAAAGAATCTGCCTGCAGTGCAGGAGATTTGGGTTTGATCCCTAGATTGGAAAGATTCCCTGGAGAAAGGAATGGCAATCCACTCCAGTATTCTTGCCTAGAAAATCCCATGGACAGAGGAGCCTGGCGGGCTACAGTCCCTGGGTCAAAAAGAGTCAGACACAACTGAGCAACTAAGTTCATTTTTTCAAGTAGTTTTGACAAATACATAATTTCTATTTCTTCAGGTAGAGGGAAGAAGGAGAATGAAGAAGAGATATTTATGTGTACTCATTGGCTGGACCAGAGGTCAAGGGAGCTCATTTGCATATCCACATAGCTTAGGTTACCAGGACTACGAGTATGATGGATCCAGAGGGATAAACAGATAACATCCAGCACAGCAGCTGAACAGTACTCAGGTATTGTAGCAGGAAAAGCTGCAGGCTTTCTTTACTGGTCCATTTGGACGAGGACAGGGCTTTATGGGGAGTGCCTAGCCTACTGGCAAGGAGGTACCTCAGAACCACCCACAGCGTGATGGCTGAAAGTTGGGCGAAGATGTTTTTTCTCCCTTGAGAAGGGCTTGAGAAGATGTCACTTACTTTAGTCTTGTGCGACGAAGTCTGTTCTGTCACAGGGAGGCGCTCCCCCCACATTGGCAGTGCCTTCAAGAGGATCCCAGATTTCATGGAAGAAAACAATGGAAATAAGGAGAGTGTCATGGTGTTCTGTGTATAGAGTGACTAAGACATTCTTCTGAGACTCTAACTGTGATAGAATAGCATTTAGTTCTTGTTTTTAAAGACAAGTGAAGAATCAACACCCTTCAGATCCATCACTTCTGTCACCTCCATGTACGTCAAGAGCGTGCCTTGGGGACACCATGTGTTACCATTTAAAAGACTTCTTTTTTCCATGAGGTCTTAACATTCTAGGTAGGATCAAGTTCCCCTGAGAGCTTGAGAGTGAGCATAGGCATCAGTATGAAATTCTCGTTTAGGGAGACCTTTGGATTTTTCCAATGGATTCTTTACCTTTATAACATGGAAATGAAGCCTGAATATGGGGCAGGAAAATACTCCCATGATCTAATAGGATATCACAGTGAAAATGAATACTTGAGAATGAGCAAAATAACTAGAAACGGACTGGTTTTAACGTGGGAGGCAGGACCCAGTCACAAACTATGAACTAAGACTCTTCTTTCATGAATATCTGTCAAGACATTCTATACCACCATCTGAAGTCATGCATTCCTGGATCCTGATGTATTGTCATGGTCACTAAATTCATTGGATAGAGATTTTGGAGACTATGGATTTTAAAAATATAATTTTTTATGTAGAGAGTAAAGGTATAACATGTTGTATTAGTTTTCTGGGGCTGCTATCACAAATTACCAGCAACGTGGTGGCTTTGAACAACAGAAATTTATTCTGCAACAGTTCTGGGGACAAGAAGTCCCAAGCCAAGGTGTCAGTAGGGCCTCCCCACCACCCAAAGCTCAGGGAACAACCTGTCCCGTGGCTCCTGAGCCTCTGGGCTCTATCGGCATCACTCCAGTGTGATGCCTCAGCCTTCACAGGGCCTCCTCCTCACTGCCCTCTCCTCTTCTGTTTCTAGTAGGAGCACTAGTCACTGAATTTAGGGCCCACCCTGTTAATCCAGGATGATCTCATCTCAAGATCTTTAACTTAATGACATTTGCAAAGACCTTTTTCAAATTAGGTCATATTTATAGATACTGGGGATTAAGACTTGCATATATTTTGCCAGGTGTTGGGGGATATCATTCAAACCACTAAGCTCTGATAAATTAAAAAAAAATCATCTTTATATTCTCTAATCTTTAAGATAATTCCTCTTACTCATACCCAGTACTACTAAGCATCCATTTAGCCTTCTAATTTTTGAAAAGCATTACTTCTATTAAATTTTTTTTCATTCTTTCCAAATTCATGTATTTAACACCCTATCTCATGTTTCTAATCAGAAAGATTATCACACCAAAACCTGTATATAGATATAAACACCTTCATCAATTTGGAATAATGAGTGTTGAATGCGGGCTCTGTAGTTAGATCTGCTTCAGTTCTTGGCTCTGCCATTTCCCATCTGTGATCTTAAACAAGATGCTTAGCCTCTCTCAGCTGCCATGTCTGTAAAATAGGGTGGGTGTGAGAAGTGATGACATGTAAGGCACCTGGAACCAAGGTAAAACCACTGCAAAATTAGCTATTACTAACACAAAATGCACAGTACCTTTTACATTTTGTGTTTCTTATGATAGCAATAACCTTTTGCCAAAATGTTAGTTTGCACTTATTGCTTAATTCTTTCCTTGATGAAAACCACTTGTATTTATTTTTCTCTGCTTGTGTCAACTGTAGATTCAAAAGACCTGGAGACAGGTGACTGATGCTTGGATTAGTGCCAATATTGTTAACTCAAGTTCCCGGCAAGTTCTGAATCCCTAACAGACAGTGACATAATGGAGCAAATGTGACCCAAGGATTTGAGCTCTGACCATGGGACTTTAGAAAGTCATGTGAGAGACCTTGGGAAAGGGAGAAAAGCCCATGAGAGCCTTGCGATATCATTTTTCTAAGCAATGTTATGTATAGGGTATGGTTAACAACTGAGGGTTTGGTTGGAAACAAACTGTAGTTTAACTTCTAGGATTCACTAGCTATTAGTCAAATGCCCTTGGTGAAGTCACTTAACTTCTTTGAGTGTCAGTTTTTTTACATACAAGTAAAGATAATGACAATACTCAAACTCCAGGGTCACTGTGAGAATTCAGTGAAACCACATACATGAAACCACATCCATGAAAGGTACAAAGCCTGGCCTCTATTGTACCTACAGAATATTATTAATAAAAATAAGACCCAAAGGAGAGAAGTCAAGAGAAGAAAGACAGTTTCTGGACATAACTCTCTCCAAATCAGTGTGGTTGGACAAACAGGTCATTTAATTTTCTTAATTAGTAAAACAGTAAACTGCTAAAAATTAAACAAATGAAAGTTGCTTTCTAGTTCATTGATTCAAGACGAGTTTAATAGTCATCACTAAGTGACTTTTAGAGAGTCAACCAAGTAATCTGTATGGCTTGCCATTAAGTTGTAAAATAAAAGATTTCCATGAAATATACAGATGATAGGCCATATAAATCACAAAAATTGCAATAAATTATATGTATGAATATCTTCTGGCAGATGCAGCCTGTAATCCCTTAATACTCCTCCCCACACCTCCATGCCCAACTGAGGCTTTTCCTGTTATCCTTAAAAAATCAGTGCTACAGTAGATCAGTCAGCTTGTTGTAGTGACTGGCTTAATAGGAGGATTTTGCTAGGTCTTACATCAAAGCCTAAAGCAAACAGCCGCCCAATATACAGATTGTACTGGGTAGGTCATAGAGCCATTATAAAAGATACATAAATTGAATTAATAAATCTATCTACTTAAAAAACATTAAATTGAAAGAGTTTGAGGTCTCAGATTCTCTATCCTTTTATTTCCTTAGCAATTTTTCTCAAATCAAATTATAGTTTTTAATAAAAATATGGATTCCATGGAAATCATAGGCAAGTTAGCGAATATAGTTGCTTCCTGGAGTGGTGTTGGTTGAAGGCAATTTACTCTAGACCAGATGAATAGAATCTACACTTCTATTCAATTCATTTGTGAATTTAAATTAGTCCCAGATCATCCAACAATCAAGTTGTTTAAGCTAGCCCTGAGGGAGCCTTTTAGTTTTCTTAGCAGAGGAAGGTTGTAATACTGTCATGGAAAGGAGGGGAACATTAAGAAACTCAGTCTCCATGAATTTACATGGCTGTAAATATTTAGCATAAAAGTTTAGGGAATGATGAGTCAGTATGAACTCAGAGGTGACCATAATGATCTGATTTATCATGCTTCACTTTCTCCACAAAGCAGGTGACAAAATAGGAATAAAGCAAAATGAATCTATTCTTATTAGATTGGGGCCACCGTCTCATATTGGGTTTAGATATTGGATTTTCTGACAGCTTCCTATATTGTCTGCTTATTGCTTTCAAGGGAGCCAGTGCTGGCCTGGGATAACAGTGTGTCTGGAATGTGAGACATCTTAAATGGATGACACAATTTCCCTGGGCTCTGCTGCCAGTGGAGTTCCCTAAGCAAGTTAGTGTTCATGTGTCAATGACTTTGGGGGCTCCGTGGAAACCAGACAGGAATAATCCTTGCCTAGAATAATGATACCATAAAAGAAAGAGGGAACATAAAGATGAATATTCTTACTCAGTGCAGCATTGCCTATTTAAGCAAGGAGNAGATTGTACTGGGTAGGTCATAGAGCCATTATAAAAGATACATAAATTGAATTAATAAATCTATCTACTTAAAAAACATTAAATTGAAAGAGTTTGAGGTCTCAGATTCTCTATCCTTTTATTTCCTTAGCAATTTTTCTCAAATCAAATTATAGTTTTTAATAAAAATATGGATTCCATGGAAATCATAGGCAAGTTAGCGAATATAGTTGCTTCCTGGAGTGGTGTTGGTTGAAGGCAATTTACTCTAGACCAGATGAATAGAATCTACACTTCTATTCAATTCATTTGTGAATTTAAATTAGTCCCAGATCATCCAACAATCAAGTTGTTTAAGCTAGCCCTGAGGGAGCCTTTTAGTTTTCTTAGCAGAGGAAGGTTGTAATACTGTCATGGAAAGGAGGGGAACATTAAGAAACTCAGTCTCCATGAATTTACATGGCTGTAAATATTTAGCATAAAAGTTTAGGGAATGAAGAGTCAGTATGAACTCAGAGGTGACCATAATGATCTGATTTATCATGCTTCACTTTCTTCACAAAGCAGGTGACAAAATAGGAATAAAGCAAAATGAATCTATTCTTATTAGATTGGGGCCACCGTCTCATATTGGGTTTAGATATTGGATTTTCTGACAGCTTCCTATATTGTCTGCTTATTGCTTTCAAGGGAGCCAGTGCTGGCCTGGGATAACAGTGTGTCTGGAATGTGAGACATCTTAAATGGATGACACAATTTCCCTGGGCTCTGCTGCCAGTGGAGTTCCCTAAGCAAGTTAGTGTTCATGTGTCAATGACTTTGGGGGCTCCGTGGAAACCAGACAGGAATAATCCTTGCCTAGAATAATGATACCATAAAAGAAAGAGGGAACATAAAGATGAATATTCTTACTCAGTGCAGCATTGCCTATTTAAGCAAGGAGGTTTTTTTTTTTTCCCCTTCTGGCTGAGAAAGAATCAAGGGTTCTTTCTGCATTGGTTTCTTCTCCTATTTCCCCTTCGGTTGCTATTGAGTACATATGCCTCTGACACCTCCCTTATACCCAAACATGGGCTAGGCCTCTGTTTCCTATATCAAACATGGCTTGTGCCCTCAAATCCACACATTGTAGAGTTGATCCTTTAATATTTTCTGACATGAACTAGCTCTGTCTGGATCAAGGCCTCAGTGAGACAAAACAATAAAACACTCTCTTCCCTTTAAATTATATTCAAGTCTTGGTCTGGCTTTTCTTCTTGTACATGTAAGTTTGATGACAGGTCTATAAGTTTGCTGATTAAGTTGAAAACTAAAAAGTTTTTTCATTAATTTAAATTAAAAAGATATCATCTGACACAGGCACTAAGACTGCTGCTGCTAAATCGCTTCAGTTGCGTCCGAATCTGTGCAACCCCATAGACGGCAGCCCACCAGGCTCCCCCATCCCTGGGATTCTCCAGGCAAGAACACTGGAGCGGGTTGCCATTTCCTTCTCCAGTGCATGAAAAGGAAAGTGAAGTCGCTCAGTCGTGTCTGACTCTTAGCAACCCCATGGACTGCAGCCTACCAGGCTCCTTCGTCCATGGGATTTTCCAGGCAAAAGTACTGGAGTGGGGTGCCATTGCCTTCTCTGGGCACAAAGACTAAACAAACTTAAATCAGAACACAACCTGGAAATTAGTAAAAGTGGATGTTAGTTACACAGTCACGTCCAACTCTTTATGGCCCCATGTACTGTAGCCCACCAGGCTCCCCTGTCCATGGGATTTCCCAGGCAAGAATATTAGAGTGGGTAGCCATTGCCTTCTCCAAGGTATCTTCCTGACACAGAGTCCCCTGCATTGCAGGCAGATTCTTTACTGTTTGAGCCACCACAGAAGCCTGGAAATGAATAAATGCTTTTTAAAAACTGATGTACTTGGGGATAGAGGCGGCAGCAGATTTGTGGGTGGGAGGTCGAGGGGGCACATCAGCTAAGCAGGAGATGCCTTCATCTTCCAGCAGCTCTGTCCAGGACTGCGCATCAGCAGCTGACTGATCCCTCCGCTCAGTAGTGTCTGGCAGGAGGCCAAGGTCAGCCCCAGACCTGCTGCGCTAGGACTCCACTGCTCTGACCCGGGCACCTGCCCATCAGCTGGCTGGGTTAAGGGTTCACTTGGCTGGCTGGAATGGAGCATGGGTTCTTTCCTACCCTGACTCCCCTTGCTCAGAGGGTGGCGCCCTTGTGAAATGCATTCCAGCTTCTGTGGGCAAGTCCATGGCAGAGCTCTTTTGCTCCCATCCCCTACGCCACATACCTGTGTGGCTGACCCTTCGCCTTCTCCAAAAGCCATGCAACCTTCCATGCCATAATATTCGTTTTCCTGAAATTTTGTTTCTTTTCTGCTTTCTTTCTCTCTTTATACTACCTCCCTCCTCTGTTTCTTACTAGAAAGCTTAAATAGGCAGTGGCAGAAGAGTGTGTACAGAGGCTGAACTTGAATTTGGGAGGCAGACTGAGTAGAAGATTTTTTTTCCCAGAAAAAAAAAGTTTGGTAGTAGGAAGGTGAAACAGTTAAGTATGTTTAGGACAGGATTTGGGGTAATATAGCATTCATTTTAGGCTGAGGAGAAGCAGATGATGAAGAAGAAGACACTAATAATTCAAGAAAGAGTAAAAAATTTACAGGAAAATGTCTGGGAGAAGATGAAGAGGGCTGCAATCCTGTGCACAGATGGAGTGATCAGACTGCAAAGAAAAAAGGGGTTGGTGGGGGGTGGGTGGGAATTGCTTCTGCTTTGAGAGGGAGACTAAAAAATATTACAGTAAAATTGGAATGTGGAGAGTAAGAAAGTTGAAGACATTCAGATCTGAGCCCTCAATGTGATATAAAAACAGAAGAGAAGCTGGATCATTTGCTGAGAATCAGTGAGGGAGAAGCCCTGAGAAAGGGGGAGAGAGGAGTTTGGATTGCCGGTTGGGGAGGATGATGCCAAGAGGACACAGAAATAAGGAAAAGGATTCCTGAGTGGAGGTGAGGATGTGGCAGAAAATGACAGGTTGACCTTGGACTGGAATCAACAATCTTGCTGTCAGCATGACAGGAGGTTGCAGTTCTGCAAGGTGGTGATATCAGGAGGTCGAGAGGTAGGGGCGCAAAGGAAGGAGAGAAGATGATTAAATTGGCTGACTCTGGGCTCTACAAGGAGCAATGGAAACTCAAAAGGTGGCTGTAGAATGGGGAGAAGAGGAGGGCTTGAGGGAAGAGAGGTCAGAGAGAAGAAGGTAAACTTTCTCTCAACACGTATAAGTCATTCTCCATTCACAATGGTTTATAACTGTGGTCCCATTTTCACTGCTGCTGCTGCTAAGTCATTTCAGTCATGTCTGACTCTGTGCAATCCCATAGACGGTAGCCCACCAGGCTCCCCCATCCCTGGGATTCTCTGGGCAAGAATACTGGAGTGGGTTGCATTTCCTTCTCCAATGCATGAAAGAGAAAAGTGAAAGTGAAGTCGCTCAGTCGTGTCTGACTCAGCGTAGATGTTAAAAGAACAAGAACTGTGTGAATAATATCCAATTTAAAATTTAGATTCTCCTTATCTCCACAGCTCACTGTTGTAGCAACTGATGCCTATATGGAGAAAAGACTTTGTGAGAGGGAAAAGACACAAGCTTTGGCCTTCCTGAGGGGCTGAAGAGAAAACGAGTGGTGCCTGCAGCCTGAGAGCAGCGAACTGGAACCACAGGTCTTGGATGTGGGGGAGAGGGAGGGAGGGGTGATTCTTAGAGGAAGCAGAGTGCTAAAGATAACCTTGGCCTCACTGTCTGTGGCATGTTTTCTTAATGGTATCTGGCATTGAGGTTAAAGAAATGGTTATGAAATTCTGTCCGAGCTCTGACCCAGGATCACGCTGGTACTCGATTAGGAACCAAGCACTGGGACTCTAAGGGAACGTGGCAGGGAAACCACCTGATTAGGTCCAGAAAGTTCTCCACATCCAAATACAAATGGTGCCAGCCTTGGATCGTCTCTTTGTCTTTGAGCAGCTGCCAAGTTTCATCCCAGGAGGTCTTTATTTTCTTTCAAGAGACCAAAACTCAATTACTTAATTCTTGGGGAGGTTAAGGTGGAAGATTAGAGAGGATTAGAGTCAATTATAAACTCAGTCCCTTCTGCCATGCTTCCCGGGAGACCAACAGAAGCATATCAGACCCCTCATTAAAGCAATTACTCTCTCAAGCCCATGATAGTTGTATCTACTTTATCTAGTGGTCATATCTGAGTCTGTACTGAAACCCAAGAGAGAAATCTGTTGAGAAGTAAAATACCTGGAAAGTCTCACAGTCCTAGACCAAAAGAAGTCTGTGTACAATCTATTGATAAGTGGATGGATTGGCTCAGACCATAAAGAATTTTCCTGCAATGCAAGAGACCCAGGTTTGATCCTGGGTCGGGAAGAACCCCTGGAGAAGAGAATGGCAACCCGGTCCAGTATTCTTGCCTGGAGAATTCCATGGACAGAGGAGCTTGGCAGGCTACAGTCCATGGGGTCGCAAAGAGTCGGACATGACTGAGAGACTAACACTATAGACAGACAGAAAGATAGATATATTTCAGTTCAGTTCAGTTCAGTCGCTCAGTCGTGTCCGACTCTTTGCGACCCCATGAATCGCAGCACGCCAGGCCTCCCTGTCCATCACCATCTCCCGGAGGTCACTCAGACTCACGTCCATCGAGTCCGTGATGCCATCCAGCCATCTCATCCTCTGTCGTCCCCTTCTCCTCCTGCCCCCAATCCCTCCCAGCATCAGAGTCTTTTCCAATGAGTCAACTCTTCGCATGAGGTGGCCAAAGTACTGGAGTTTCAGCTTTAGCATCAGTCCTTCCAAAGAAATCCCAGGGTTGATCTCCTTCAGAATGGACTGGTTGGATCTCCTTGCAGTCCAAGGGACTCTCAA
>SJYX01012838.1:547320-574233 GCA_006410675.1 Oreotragus oreotragus | reverse complement strand
CCATCGTGATTATCTGGTTTGTGAAGATCTTTTCTGTACAGTTCTTCTGTGTATTCTTGCCACCTCTTCTTAATATCGTCTGCTTCTGTTAGATCCTTACCATTTTCATTCTTTATTGAGCCCATCTTTGCATGAAATGTTAACTTGGTATTTCTAATTTTCTTGAAGAGATCTCTAGTCTTTCCCATTCTATTGTTTTCCTCTATTTCTTTGCACTGATCACTGAGGAAGGCTTTCTTCACTCTCCTTGGTATTCTTTGGAACTCTGCATTCAAATGGGTATATCTTTCCTTTTCTCCTTTGCTTTTCACTTCCCTTCTTTCACAGCGATTGTAAGGCCTCCTCAGACAGCCATTTTGCTTTTTTGCATTTCTTTTTCCTGGGGATGGTCTTGATTCCTGTCTCCTGTGCAATGTCACGAACCTCCATCCATAGTTCATTAGGCACTCTATCAGATCTAGTCCCTTAAATTTTCTCACTTCCACTGTATAGTCATAAGGGATTTGATGTAGGTCATACCTGAATGGTGTAGTGGTTTTCCCTACTTTCTTCAATTTCAGTCTGAATTTGACAATAAGGAGTTCATGATCTGGGCCACAGTCAGCTCCCGGTCTTGTTTTTTGCTGACTGTATAGAGCTTCTCCATCTTTGGCTTCAAAGATTATAATCAAGCTGATTTCAGTATCGACCCTCGGTGATGTCCATGTGTAGAATCTTCTTTTGTGTTGTTGGAAGAGGGTGTTTGCTATGACCAGTGCAGTCTCTTGGCAAAATTCTATTAGCCTTTTCTGTGCTTCATTCTCTACTCCAAGGCCAGATTTGCCTGTTACTCTAGGTGTTTCTTGACTTTTAAATTTTGCATTCCAGTCCCCTATAATGAAAAGGACATCTTTTTTGAGTGTTAGTTCTAGAAAGAATTATAGGTCTTCATAGAACTGTTCAGCTTCAGCTTCTTCACCATTACTGGTTGGGGTATAGACTTGGATTATTGTGATTTTGAATGGTTTGCCTTGGAAATGAACAGAGATCATTCTGTCGTTTTTGAGATTGCATCCAAGTACTTTCTTCAATTTAAGTCTGAATTTGGCAATAAGGAGTTCATGATCTGAGCCACAGTCAGCTCCTGGTCTTGTTTTTGCTGACTGTATAGAGCTTCTCCATCTTTGGCTTCAAAGATTATAATCAAGCTGATTTCAGTATCGACCCTCGGTGATGTCCATGTGTAGAATCTTCTTTTGTGTTGTTGGAAGAGGGTGTTTGCTATGACCAGTGCAGTCTCTTGGCAAAATTCTATTAGCCTTTTCTGTGCTTCATTCTCTACTCCAAGGCCAGATTTGCCTGTTACTCTAGGTGTTTCTTGACTTTTAAATTTTGCATTCCAGTCCCCTATAATGAAAAGGACATCTTTTTTGAGTGTTAGTTCTAGAAAGAATTATAGGTCTTCATAGAACTGTTCAGCTTCAGCTTCTTCACCATTACTGGTTGGGGTATAGACTTGGATTATTGTGATTTTGAATGGTTTGCCTTGGAAATGAACAGAGATCATTCTGTCGTTTTTGAGATTGCATCCAAGTACTGCATTTAGGACTCTTGTTGACCATGATGGCTACTCCATTTCTTCTAAGGGATTCCTGCCCACAGTAGTAGATATAATGGTCATCTGAGTTAAATTCACCCATTCCAGTCCATTTTAGTTCGCTGATTCCTAGAATGTTGACGCTCACTCTTGCTATCTCCTGTTTGACTACTTCCAATTTGCCTTGATTCATGGACCTGACATTCCAGGTCCCTATGCAATATTGCTCTTTACAGCATCAGACTTTGGTTGTATCACCAGACACATCCACAACTGGGTGTTGTTTTTTTTTTTCTTTGGCTCCATCTCTTCATTCTTTCTGAAGTTATTTCTCCACTGATCTCCAGTGGCATAATGGGCACCTACTGACCTGAGGAGTTCATCTTTCAGTATCCTATCTTTTTGCCTTTCCATACTGTTCATGGGCTTCTCAAGGCAAGAATACTGAAGTGGTTTGCCATTCCCTTCTCCAGTGGTCTGTGTGATTAGATTGGTTAATTTTCTGTGATTGTGATTTTAGGTCTGTCTGCCCTCTGATGGAGAAGGATAAGAGGCTTATGGAAGCTTCCTATTTGGAGAGACTGACTGAGGAGGAAACTGGGTCTTGTTCTGATGGGCAGGGTCATGCTGAATAAATCTTTCATCCAATTTTCTGTTCATGGGTGGAGCTGTGTTCCCTTCCTGCTATCTACCTGGGGCCAAACCAAGTGATGGGCTTCCCTCATGGCTCAGATGGTAAAGTATCTGCCCACAATGTGGGCAACCAGTGTTTGATCCCTAGGTTGGGAAGATCCCCCGGAGATTGAAATGGCAACCCACTCCAGTATTCTTTCCTGGAGAATCCCATGGACAGAGGAGCCTCATAAGTTACAGTCCATGAAGTCACAAAGAGTCGGTTGGACACAACTGAGTGACTTCACTTTCTTTCACTTCTAAACCAAGTGTTGGCATCTGGTCCCATCACTTCATGGGAAATAGATGGGGAAACAGTGTCAGACTTTATATTTTTTGGGGCTCCAAAATCACTGCAAATGGTGATTGCAGCCATGAAATTAAAGATGCTTACTCCTTGGAAGGAAAGTTATGACCAACCTAGACAGCATATTAAAAAGCAGAGACATTACTTTGCCAACAAAGATCCATCTAGTCAAGACTATGGGTTTTCCAGTGGTCATGTATGGATGTGAGAGTTGAACTGTGAAGAAGGCTGAGTGCCGAAGAATTGATGCTTTTGAACTGTGGTGTTGGAGAAGACTCTTGAGAGTCCCTTGGATGGCAAGGAGATCCAACCAGTCCATTCTGAAGGAGATCAACCCTGGGTGTTCATTGGAAGGACTGATGCTAAAGCTGGAACGCCAGTACTTTGGCCACCTCATGTGAAGAGCTCACTCATTGGAAAAGACTCTGATGCTGGGAGGGATTGGGGGCAGGAGGAGAAGGGGACGGCCGAGGATGAGATGGCTGGATGGCATCACCGACTCGATGCACATGAGTTTGGGTGAACTCCGGGAGTTGGTGATGGACAGGGAGGCCTGGCGTGCCGCGATTCATGCGGTCGCAAAGAGTCGGACATGACTGAGCGACTGAACTGAACTGACCTGAAACCATGGTGGAGGTAATGAAGATAATGGCAACTTCCTTCAAAAGATCCCATGCATGTACTTCTACACTCACTGCCCCCAACCCTGCAGCAGGCCGCCACCAACCCACACCTCCGCTGGATACTCCTGGGCAAGTCTGGGTCAGTCTCTCATGGGGTCACTGCTCCTTTCCCAGGAGAAACTTGGGAGTGAATAAAATAGGATGGGGGAGGGGAAGAAGCTAAATGAAGACATAGGTTCAGCCAAAATCTGGCCTTAGCCTGAGCCCACGGGGAGCTCAGGGCATGAATGGCACCGCAGAGTTGTCCTCCCTGGGCAGAGCGCTTTGTGCTGGAAACAGTCGGCGCTGTGTGCTTTTAATCAACCAGTTACTTCCTAAAGGTTTCCCTGGGTGGGAGTGTCATCTTCCAGGCATTCTTGATGAAATAGCTCCTGGAGGCCAAGGGTAATTCTCAGGAGAAGAGGGCAGCTGTGAGCTGTTAGCAGTCAACTCTCGAAGCAGCTGCCAGTGGGCGTGCCAGCCTGGTAAAGAGGCCCAGAGTAGGGCACCAACAGCCTCTACTATATATGGGTTTCCATATTAGGAGACTTGGGTTTGAATACCAACTTCACTACTTAATGGCTTGGGCATTGATCTTGGGCAAGTTTCCCAAATTCCATGGGAGTAATAATTTGTTGTTGTTTTTCAGTCACTAAGTCATGTCCAACTCTTTGCAACCCCAGGGACTGCAGCCTGCCAGGCTTCCCTGTGCTTCACTATCTCCTAGACATTGCCCTAATTCATGTTCATTGAATCAGTGATGCCATTGACCATCTCATCCTCTGCCACCCACTTCTCCCGCCCTCAATCTTTCCCAGCATGAGGGTCTTTTCCAGTGAGTTGGTTCTTTGCATCAGGCTGACCAAAGTATTGGAGCTTCAGCTTCAGCATCAGTCCTTTCAATGAATATTCAGGGTTGATTTTATCTGTCAATCCCCTGCCTCCTATGAGGCTCCTATTCTCGAGGCAGCAGGTTCTATCATGACTTAAAATTTACGGTTTCAAGTTATTTCCCCTATGTCATTTTTTATTTTATGCAACTATGCTGTACCCCCTTTTTCTGAGTTAGATTAACTAGTGGTTTGTCTATGTTGTTAATTTTTTCCAAAGAACTAGCATTTTTATGTATTAATTTACCATTTTTCAGCTGTTTCATTGATTTCTACTTCTATATCTTTATTTTCTTTCTGCTTCCCCCCATTCTAAGTTGAGAATTTTATTTATTTATTTTCAGCTTTTAATTTTATTTATCTAAGCATCAGAGTGTATAGAGGTATATATTTTCCTCCAATCACTCCTTTAATTGTATCTCAAAAAATTTTAGGAAGAGTTTATTGATATTTACTGAGTTTCTGTCTACATCAAACTACATTTCTATTGACTGATATGTGAAAGATGGCTTGCTTATACATAAAAACCCTTGGCTCACGTTTTCTTTTTATTTGAGTCTCTTAAAGTTGCTCTTCCTCTGTTTTCTCACTTTATGATCTTATTTCCTTTGTAAGTGACTTGGCCTTTTTGCATGGGTACTCAGAAGGCTGCCTGTGTATATTTAAGTCTAAGAGGTTTAATAGACTGTGTCCTAGAGTTGACCATTCTGGGTCGTTTCCACCATGTACACAAGGGCTCTTTGAATCATAGATCCAAGTGTTCTAACAGTTACAGAAAATTTTCTTGGATTATAGTTTAAATATTAGTTCTTTTGTCCATTGTTGTTTTTCTTTTTCAGAAGTCCCAACGTACATTTGTCTCATATTCTTATGTATCTTCCATGTTATTTTTCTATATATTTTTATCTTTTTTGTTTTCTTGAAACTCTCCACTTATTTTCTCAATTCTTAAGTTTTCAGGGAAATTATTTTTTTTTCTTGAGGACTTTGAAATTATTCTTCCCATGTAAGATGATATTTCCCCTTCTTCTTGTCCGCACTGCCCCAATTTCTCTCTTGGGTTTTATTTATTGTTCATCATATCTCATTTTATTTGTTCAATTAATTTTGCTTTTCTGGTTAAATTTTTTTTCTGACACACACACTCACGCACAAAACAGAAAGGAATTCCCTGGCTGTCCAGTGGTTAGGACTCTGTGCTCTCATTGCCAGGGCCTGGGATTCAATCTCTGGTTAGAGAACGAAGATCCCACAAACCATATGGTGCAGCCAAAAAAAAAAAAAAAAAAAAAATCCTCTCTGTAGAAAACTTATTAACTTATTTAAGGATATTTAATTCAAGGAGAGGAACTGTTAAACATATCTCCACTTTGTAGTTAGCTTTTGGGGGAAATTTTTCATCAGTTTTTCTTCTCATCAATTTTCCTTATAGCAGTTTTGTATGGGTACTATCAGACATTTTTGTTCAATGTGTTAGTTTTTTTCTAATCAGCCCTAATGTGAAGGGGTAAAGTGTTTGGGAGGTTTACTAGGTTTCTTGCTTCAACAGGACCGTCTTTTGTTGGTGTAAAGTGAAAGTGAAAGTCACTCAGTCATGTCAAGCTCTTTGTGATCCTATGGACTACACAGTCCATGGAATTCTCCAGGCGAGAATACTGGCGTGGGTAGCTGTTTCCTTCTCCAGAGGATCTTTCCAACCCAGGAATTGAGCCCAGGTCTCCCATATTGCAGGCAGTCTCTACCAGCTGAGCCACCAAGGAATGATTCAAAATGTTTTAAATTAGTGGCACATTTTGGGGATAGAGGATGGGCCGATCCATTTGCTGATTTGGGGATTCTCTTGTTTCTGTATCTTAATTTGTATTGCAGTTTCCTTCATTCCTTTTATTCTCAAGTATCCAAAAAAGGTTTCTCCTGTACAAGTTACCTCCTCTTCTCCAGAAGTTATATCTTACCAAGACTGCTAGAATTTAACCTTCACTCTTTAAGTCATTTCCTTTTTCTCTTCCAGGAGCATGTGCTCTGAACCATCTAGCCTTAGATCTGTTCTGTTTTCACACTCAGCACGGGGACTTCTTTCATGAGGGTGATTTTATTTGTGTTCTGCCATGATGGTTTCTCATTTATATATATTTTTTACTTTATTACGACATGATTCTAGAGCTAACTTTAGAATATTGGGGGTTATTCAGTTCAGTTCAGTTCAGTCGCTCAGTCGTGTCTGACTCTTTGCGACCCCATGAATCGCAGCACGCCAGACCTCCCTGTTCATCACCATCTCTCGAAGTTCACTCAGACTCACGTCCATCGAGTCCCTGATGCCATCCAGCCATCTCATCCTCGGTCGTCCCCTTCTCCTCCTGCCCCCAATCCCTCCCAGCATCAAAGTCTTTTCCAATGAGTCAACTCTTCGCATGAGGTGGCCAAAGTACTGGAGTTTCAGCTTTAGCATCATTCCTTCTAAAGAAATCCCAGGGTTGATCTCCTTCAAAATGGACTGGTTGGATCTCCTTGCAGTCCAAGGGACTCTCAAGAGTCTTCTCCAACACCACAGTTCAAAAGCATCAATTCTTCGACGCTCAGCCTTCTTCACAGTCCAACTTTCACATCCATACATGACCACAGGAAAAACCATAACCTTGACTAGACGGACCTTAGTCAGCAAAATAATGTCTCTGCTTTTGAATATACTGTCTAGGTTGGTCATAACTTTTAACTCCCTATAAATACATGTAATTTGATGCACTATGCTCAGTCTTTTAGTTTAGCTATAAGAATGAGTGGTGGGTGGTTTTACTTACTCTCTATGTGGATCTGCATCCTTTTTTCACATTGTATGGAGAGATTTGGATTAGGAAATTGCAGTTGACATACAGAAACCCAAACGCTTAAAACTGAATGAAAGTCACTCAGTTGTGTCTGACTCTTTGCAACCCCATGGACTACACAGTCCATGGAATTCTCCAGGCCAGAATACTGGAGTGGGTAGCCGTTCCCTTCTCCAGGGGATCTTCCCAACCCAGGGATTGAACCCAGGTCTCCTGCATTGCAGGCAGATTCTTTACCAGCTGAGCCACAAGGGAAGCCCAAAACTACTGGAATGGGTAGTCTAGTCCTTGTCCAGCGTATCTTCCCAACCCTGAAGTCGAACTTGGGTCTCCTGCATTGCAGGCAGATGCTTTACCAGCTGAGCTATAAGGGAAGCCTTTGTGTATGTGTGTGTTTTAATTAATTTTTATTGAAGGATAATTGCTTTATGCAATTTTGCTGTTTTCTTCAAACCTCAACATGAATCAGCCATAGGTATACATATATCCCCTCCCTTAAATTTCTCTCCCATCTCCCTCTTCATTCCACCCCTCTAGGTTGACACAGAGCCCCTGTTTGAGTTTCCTGAGCCATACAGAAATTCCTGTTGGCTGTTTATTTTATATATGGTAATATAAGTTTCCATGTTACTCTTTCCATACATCTTACCCTCTCCTCCTCTCTCCCCATGCCCATAAGTCTATTCTCTATGTCTGTTTCTCCATTGTTGCCCTGTAAATAAATTCTTCAGTACCATTTTTTAAGATTCTGTATATATGTTTTAGAATACGATATTTATCTTTTTCTTTCTGACTCGCTTCACTCTGTATAATAGGTTCTAGGTTCATCCACCTCATTAGAACTGACTCAAATGTGTTCCTTTTTATGGCTGAGTAATATTCCATTGTGTATATGTACCACAACTTCTTTATCCATTCATCTGTCAATGGACATCTAGGTTGCTTCCATGTTCTAGCTATTGCAAATAGTGCTGCAGTGAACAACGGGATACATGTGTCTCTTTCAATTTTGGTTTCCTCAGGGTATGTGCCTAAGAGTGGGATTGCTGGGTCATATGGTGATTTTATTCCTAGTTTTTTAAGGAATCTCCATACTGTCTTCCATAGTGACTGTATCAATTTACATTTCCACCAACAGTGCAAGAGTGTTCCGTTTTCTCCACACTCTTTCCAGCATTTAGACTTTTGACCGGTGTGAGGTGATATCTCATTGTAGTTTTGATTTGCATTTCTCTGATAATGAGTTATGTTGAGCACCCTCTCATGTGTTTGTTAGCCATCTGTATGCCTTCTTTGGAGAAATGTCTGTTTAGGTCTTTTTCCCACTTTTTGATTGGGTTGTTTGTTTTTCTGGTGTTCAGTTGTATGAGCTGCTTATATATTTTGGAAATTAATCCTTTGTCAGTTGTTTCATTGGCTATTATTTTAACCCATTCTGAGGGTTGTCTTTTCACCTTGCTTACAGTTTCCTTTGCTGTGCAAAAGCTTTTAAGTTTAATCAGGTCCCGCTTGTTTACTTTTGGTTTTATTTCTGTTGCTCTAGGAGGTGGCTCATAGAGGATATTGCTTTGATTTATGTCATCGAGTGTCCTGCCTATGTTTTCTTCTAAGAGTTTTATAGTTTCTGGTCTTACATTTAGGTCTTTAATCTATTTTGAGTCTCTCATTGTGTATGGTGTTAGAAGTGTTCTAATTTCATTCTTTTACATGTAGCTGTCCAGTTTTCCCAGCACCATTTACTGAAAAGGCTGTCTTTGCCCCATTATACATTCTTGCCTCCTTTGTCAAAAATAAAGTACCCATAGGTGCATGGGTTTATTTCTGGGCTTTCTGTCTTGTTCCATTGGTCTATATTTCTTTTTTTGTGCCAGTACCATACTGTCTTGATGACTCTGGCTTTGTAGTATAACGTGAAGTCAGGAAGCTTGACTCCTCCAGCTCCGTTCTTCTTTCTCAAGACTGCTTTGGCTATTCAGGATCTTTTGTGTTTCCACATGAACTGTGAAATTTTTTGTTCTAGTTCTGTGAAAAATGCCTTTGGTAACTTGATAGGGATTGCATTGAATCTGTAGATTGCATTTGGTAGTATAGTTATTTTTATAATATTGATTCTTCCTACCCAGGAACATGGAATATCTTACCATCTGTTTATGTCATCTTTGATTTCTTTCATTAGTATCTTATAATTTTCTGTGTACATTTCTTTCATATCATTAGTAAATTTATTCCTAGATATTTAATTCTTTTTGTTGCAGTGTTGAATGGGATTAATTCCTTAATTGCTTGTTCTGATTTTTCATTGTTAGTATATAGAAATGCAAGTGATTTCTGTGTATTGACTTTGTATCTTGCAACTTTGCTAAGTTCACTGATTAACTCTAGTAATTTTTTGATGCTATCTTTTGGGTTTTCTATGTACAGTAAGTACCATGTCATCTGCAAACATTGAGTCTTTTCTTCTTTTTTTCTGATCTGGATTCCTTTTATTTCTTTTTCTTCTCTGATTGCTGTAGCAAGGATTTCCGGAACTATGATGAATAATAGTGGTGAAAGTGGACACCTTATTCCTGATTTTAAGAATAAGGGTAAATGCTTTCGGTTTTTCACTATTGAGAAAAATGTTTGCTGTAGGCTTATCATATATGGCCTTTATTATGTTGAGATAGGTTCCTTCTATGCCCATTTTTTTAAGAGTTTTAATCATAAATGAGTATTGAGTTTTGTCAAAGGCTTTTTCTGTATCTATTGAGATGATCATATGGTTTTTATCTTTCAATTTGTTAATATGGTGTATCACATTGACTAATTTCTGTATATTGAAGAATCCTTGCCTCCCTGGAATAAAGCCAACTTGATCATGGTGTATGTGTTTTTTGATGTGTTGCTGAATCCTGTTTGCTAAAGTTTTCCTGAGGATTTTTCTATCTATGTTCATCAGTGATATTGGCCTATAGTTTTCTTTTTTTGTGTGTTGAATTTGTCTGGTTTTGGTATCAGGGTGATTGTGGCCTTGTAGAATGAGTTTGGAAGTGTTCCTTCTGCAATTTTTTGAAAGAGTTTTAGAAGGATAGGCATTAGTTCTTCTCTAAATGTTTGATAGAATTCTCCTGTGAAGCCATCTGGTCCTGGGCTTTTGTCTTTTGGGAGATTTTTGATCACAGCGCCAATTTCAGTGCTTGTAACTGGGTTGTTCATAATTTCTATTTCTTCCTGGTTCAGTCTTGAAAGATTTTCTAAGAATCTGTCCACTTCTTTCCAGGTTATCTGTTTTATTGCCATATAGTTGTTCATACTAGTCTCTTATAATCCTTTGTATTTCTGCATTGTCTGTTGTAACCTCTCCTTTTTCATTTCTAATTTTGTTGATTTGATTCTTCTCTCTTTCTTTCTAGATGAGTCTGGCTAAGGGTTAGTTAATTTTGCTTATCCTCTCAAAGATCCAGCTTTTAGTTTTATTAAACTTTAGTATTATTTCTTTCATTTCTTTTTCATTTATTCTGCTCAGATCTTTATGATTTCTTTCCTTTTACTAATTTTGGGGGTTTTTCCTTCTTCTTTTTCCAGTTGCTTCAGGTGTAAAGTTAGGTTGTCTATTTGGTGTTTTTCTTATTTCTTGAGGTAGGATTGTATTGCTATAAACTTCCCTTTTAGATTTGCTTTTGCTGCATCCCATAGGTTTTGAGTTGTCATGTTCTCATTGTCATTTGTTTCTAGAACTTTTTTTATTTCCCTTTTGATTGGTTCAGCAACCTGTTGGTTATTTAGAAACATGTTGTTTAATCTCCATGTGTTTATGTTTCTTATAATTTTTTTCTTATAATTGATATCTAGTCTCATAGTGTTGTGATCAGAGAAGATGCTTAATATGATTTAAATTTTCTTAAATTTACTGGGTTTGATTTGTGACCCAAGATGTGGTCTATCCTGGAAATATGAGAGAAGCCCTATGGTTTTATTCAATCCAGTGGTTTTTCTTTTATAGTTGGTAGAAAGTGTTTCTTTATTTAAATTTTCATTTATTGCCATTTTATTAAGTAGATCCACAGATGAACATTTGGCATCAAACTTTATGTACACACACACACACACACACACACACACACTTATATTTGGCATTAAATTTTCTAAACATAACATCTATCATCTCTATGCATAGACAGATATATACTTAAGTGAGCACACATATATCTTATATATAGAAGCTAGATCTTATAACTGGTTTCAGTGTTAATGACAGTCTTCTTATACCACTATTTCCTCCATTCTTCGATTCTTTATTTCATTTATCTTCATTAGTTAAAATATTTGAGATATTAATAGATTTCACAGGCACATTAGATAGGTAGTGTATTTCCTGAGCCACTGCATATTAAAAGATTGTTTTTCTCTTTCCTTCACACCCAAATGACCACATTTTCTGACTCAAATTCTTGGGCCACAAGTTTTTCATTGTTTTGTGATTGTCTGGTGTTCAGTGTCAAGCTGTTTAAGGTTCACTTGGTTCTTTTCCTTTGTAAATAACATTTTTTTTGGTTTTCATTTTGTTGCCTGGGGTTTAGGTATCATTATCATACTTAATTTGTAAAAAGAATTTAGTTGGCTTCTTTTTTATTCTATCTTAGTGAACATTTTAAACAGCATTTGAAGTTATCCTTTTTTTAGAGCTTTAGTGGAACTCCCTTGTGAAACTATCTAGGGACTGGCACCTATTTTTTTAAGGTTAGCTCTTCAACATCTCTCTTTCCCTGTTTTCTCTTTGGTAATAGATCTGTTCAGGTTTTTTTTTAATTTTAGGTCAAGCCTGGGTATTATGATTTCCTAGAAAATTATCCATTTTATCCAAATCTTAAAATATTGTCCTTTAAAATTGATTATAAAAAACTTCCTTGTAGTTATTATATTTTGTAAATTTGTGCTATCTCCAATTCTAAAAATGTAATTGTCTATAAATTTATCTATTTTTTATTGCTCTTTCACCACTATCAAAGAATCAGCTCTTAGATTTATTCAGCCAGTTTCTAATTTCTAACTTATTAATTCCTACTCATTTATTTGGGGTTATTGTTTTTTTTTGCAATTATTTTTCTAATATATCTATTAGATTCTTCATCTCTACACTATCTGGGCTTAAACTCTACATTCTGTTCTATAATCATTATCTCCATATTTTCCTTAGCTTCAGGTTGATAGCTAAATGAAATAAAATACTTATAGCTAGAACTTTCTCTATAAGGTGTGCATTTATACCCTGATTGACTTAAATTTTCTAGTGGCTTCAAGTGTCTTCAAGACATCTTAAAACTTGGCGTGTTTAAAACTATTTATCCATTACCCTTATAGCTTAATGACAGATTGTTACTGTTCAGCTTCTCAGGCATGTCCAACTTTTTGTGATCCCATGGACTGCAGCATGCCAGGTTCTTGTCTTTTGCCTGGAGCTTGCTCAAACCCATGTTCATTGAGTCAGTGATGCCATCTAACCATCTCATCTTCTGTCATCAACTTCTTCTGCTTTCAATCTTTCCAAGCATGAGGGTCTTTTCTAAGGAGTCAGCTCTTCCCATCAGGTGGCCAAAGTACTGGAGCTTCAACTTCAGCATCAGTCCTTCTAGTGAATATTCAGGACTGATTTCCTCTAGTAGGATGGACTGGTTTGATCTCTTTGCAGTCCAAGGGACTCTTAAGAATCTTCTCCACAGTTTGAAAGCATTAATTCTTTGGCATTTAGCCTTCTTTATAGTCCAACTCTCACATTCATACATGAATACTGGAAAAACCATAGCTTTGACTATACCGACTTTTGTTGGCAAAGTAATGTCTGTGCTTTTTAATATGCTATCTATGTTTCTCATAGCTATTCTTCCAAGGAGCAAGCATTTTTTAATTTTGTGACTACAGTCACCATCTGCAGTGATTTTGGAGCCCAAGAAAATAAAGTCTCTCACTGTTTTCATTGTTTCCCTATCTATTTGCCATAAAATGATGGGATCGGATGCCATGATCTCAGTTTTCAGAATGTTGAGTTTTAAGCCAGTTTTTTCACTCTTCTCTTTCACTTTCATCAAGAAGCTCTTTACCTCCTCTTAGGTTTCTGCTATAAGGGTGGTGTCATCTGCATACCTGAGGTTATTAATATTTCCACTGGAAGTCTTGATTCCAGCTTGTGATTCATCCAGTCAGAATTTCACATGATGAACTCTGCATATAAGCTAAATACACAGGGTGAAAATACACAGCCTTGACATACTCCTTTTCCTATTTGGAACCAGTCCCTTCTTCCATGTCTGGTTTTAACTATTGCCTCTTGACCTGCATACAGGTTTCTCAGGAGGCAGGTAAGGTGATCTAGTGTTGCCATCTATTGAAGAATTTTCCACAGTTTGTTGTGATCCACACAGTCAAAGGCTTTAGCAAAGTCAATGAAACAGAAGTAGATGTTTTTCTGGAATTTTCTTGCTTTACCTATGATCCAGCAGATGTTGGCAATTTGATCTTTGGTTCCTCTGTCTTTTCTAAATCCAGCTTGAACTTCTGGAAGTTCTCGGTTCATGTACTGTTTAAGCCTGGCATGGAAAATTTTCAGCATGACCTTGCTAGCATGTGAAATGAGTGCAATTGAGCACTAGTTTGGATCACAATTTCTTCCCTTGAGGATTTTATAGCACTTAGATTTTAAAGTTGGTTTGGAAACATCTGAAATAAATTTTATATTTTCCCATAACAGATAACTAGCTTTCAGTGGTCAATGTCTTATTTTCTTATCTTTAAAGTCAATAATTTTATGCAAATATATTTCTTAGTGGTGACAGATGTGTAAATACTTTTTCTAAGACATAATGTGCCCTTATAGACTAAAGATGCAGTTCTGGAAGGGACAAGATTATAAATATTTTTAAATAATTTTTGTCTTATTATTTCAGAACTCTTTTATGATGTTAGAGTGGCACAGAAGGAGAGAACAGATTGTACTTATGTAGGATTTCCCTTGTCTGTTTTCCATAAAGATAGTCTGGTAGTTTTCATCTTACTTGGTTTTTTATTTCATTTTACTCCTTTTCCTGAAGCCTATCGTTGTCCCTTTTACTGTGTTTTCAGCAATTTGTAATATTTTGTTTCTAATGTGAATTTCATTTCTGTTAGGGTTTTAAATACTTTTTTTTTTTAAATACTTTTTGTTACTTCTTGCCTGGTGAAAGCTCAAATATTGTTTCCTTTGGTTGTTTTGTGACATCTTCCCATTTATTTTAGAGAAATTCTTTAAAGACAATTAAGAGACAATAAAGGTTCTGATTTTTAATTTTATGGAATATACACAGTTACTATTTGTTTCATCAAAAATTTTTTGAATGAGTCAGTTTTACCCAAAAGTTCTTCCATATTCCTTTCCTCTGTTTCTTTGTAAATCTATATAATGATGCTTGACTTTATTGCTATTCATGTAATTCCTGGACCTGATATTCAATTTGAAGCTTCTTATGGTTTAAAGAACAATTCTATAATTCATGCTTGTAGAAATACACACAAAAGTGTATGTATGTGTGTGTGCATGTATGGCTTCTTTTTGCCTTTATTTCCCCCAACTCACTAGAATTAATCTATCAGGGTGGCTTACCATATGCACAGGCTCTCATCCCCTGCTTTACCAACAGATATCTTTCAACAAATATGGCCTCTCTGTGATTTCTTACTTAACTTTGATTTCTCTGTTGCTTAAGATATTGCAGCAAAATAAGTCAAAAAAAGGTGGCTCAGATGGTAAAGAATCTGCCTACAATGCAGGAGTCCAAGGTTCCATCCCTGAGTCAGGAAGATCCCCTGGAGAAGGGAAGGACTACCCACTCCAGTATTCTTGCCTGGAGAATCTCATGGACAGAGGAGTCTGGTGGGCTGCAGTCCATGGTATCTAAAAGAGTTGAACATGACTAAGCGACTAACACTTTTCACTTTCACCAGACAGTGTTCCTATTCTCATCATTCCAAATCAGAGTTCACTGGTTAGGGGTGTCAATTACTTTGAAGATCTATGCTCTGATAACTTTGCCTTACCTTTACAGATATGGTCATATGTTCCAGATTTCGTCCATGAAGCCAATAGACCTTGGATACATTTAGTAATTTTTTTCTCAGAAATTTTAGTAAGTTATAACTGTCTCCTATGTAGTACGTTATAGCTGTGATAAGGGAGATAGTGCTCTTATTACCCACTTTCTTTGAGTTTTATGTTATGTCTAAGGGTGGAAAAGAGAAAACTACTTTTTAAACAGATTGATTTATTTATTTTTGGCTGTGCTGAGTCCTTGTTGCTGATGCCATTAGTTGAAATTCCACCTGTAGTTTGCATATGGTCTTCTCTTATCTTGGGTTTACAGTGATGTTGCCAATGTTTATTTTTAACTTTTTTTTTTTTGTATTTTCATGGATATTTTAATGAGAACTTGGGAGAGCTGTCATAAAACATTTCAAGCCTGCTACTATAGAAACTTCTGTATTTGCACAGTGAATCCACACCTCAAGTACCTTGAGAGCAGGGATTCAAATCCAGGGCTCTTTATTGAACAAGTGCCCAGTGAACATGTTTTGATTTAGAACTGAATAAAATCAAAGTGAAGCTGTCCTTGGTTTTTACTTTAATATGTTAATTATGAACTTTATGTTATCCTGGCTCTGGATACTACAATTATATAAAAGTGATAAAACTTACATGTAAAAAATACATCTATAATTCAGATTTTTGTTAACCTGTACAAATTTTACTTTAGTTGAATTGTCTATTTTTTAAAAGAGAAAACCTGACATAAATATATGGAAATTTTAAAAGACATGGAAATTGTGCTATTGTTAGCTACAAATAAAGTTTTCTTTAGCTCATTCTCCCAAATTGTTGTTAATATATGTGGTGAAACATTCAGTTTATTCATATCAGTAAACAGTCAGTTATAAAATTTCCACTATTGTCAAGACACACAGGAGTTAATGAAGCCTCCAAGTTATACAGTTTGCTTCAAGGATTATTAATTTTTCTCTCAATATCTTTGCTTCTCAGAGTCATGATGACAATATTGGAAAATCTATTTATACCATCATAAACATTCTGTAATATCACCAAAGATACCATACCTATTGACTTAGATTGGAAGTCCTCCTTCACTTATACCATAATAATCTGTGTCAAGGGCTATTTTTTTTCCTTTTGCAATGATTACTAGGCACAGAGAAGTACTCTAAGGCCCAGTGATAGAAGCATGATTATGGAAAGAGTACCAAATTTAGAGTCAGAGGACATGAATTCGAGGTACTTGCACTGCCATTTATGATCTGTTTGGGCATGCCATCTTTCTCTTTTGCTCAGCAGGGTGTATACATGAAGAAGCATATTTGAACAAGCTTGATAAACTATACATGTGCTACAAAGCATACATAAACTGCATTGACTGTGTGTGGTTGCTCTTCAGATGGACAGCATCCAAATATGATCAAAGACAGGTCAACCAGGTAGTTGACTTGAGTGGTAAAATGTTATATGGAATGTAATAAGAGGGAGAAATGTTTATTTACCAGAACTCCTGGGGGTGGGGGAAACATGGGGAGTGGGTCTGTTGTGTCTGGAATGAACATGTTGATAAGCCACTTAGTGTGAAGGAGTAAACTCTCAAGGGATATGTATCAACAGATGGTTACCTAAACTGTTTTCTAAGGAGGATCAAGCAAGCTAATTCCAGCCTTCTGTTTTGCCAAGTGGAGTACAGAATTGGGGCTGCCAATGGAGCCCTCCTCCCCTTTCCTTCCTTCATACACCTGAGTTATTCTTATAAATAAATGTTGAACCCTGATTTCTTTAAAAAAAATCAGTTTTAAGGGATGTCCCATTAACATCGTGCCTGGGACACGCATAAGATGTCAGATCTTTATCAAGATAATATTCAAACTACATAGTAACATGGGAACTGCAGTAAATGAGAGCCAAGATTGTTCAGGGTTAAGCTCTCTAAATCCTCCATCCTCTGGCATTATTTGTTCTGACTTAGATCTCTGGTTCAGCTCCTAGTACACTGATTGAATTCTGCTTTAAGTTTCTTATGAAGTTATAGCTCTTGAAATATCCAATGATTGTTTCCTGCTTTATTCATCATTAATGTAGTGTTTTGCAGCCCCTCTGTGCTAGGGCCAAGTGTCCATGCGTATAGGCCTGGACAGCTACTAGGAGTCACTCATCTTGTACTTCTTAGGGATTAATTGCCTGGGATGTTGATTATTTGCCTTATGGAACACTCCTGGTATTTGTAGGTAGAAGTATAAACCACAGCGAATGCCACTATTTGGGTCTAAACATTGCTATTTTATTATTATAAACCAATGGATAATTTATAAAAGCTGACAATATTATTTTAGTTTCCCTGAAAGTTGTTTTGATTCTCTGGGCCTCAGAGCAAGCCCTTTTTAGAACAGAAACTATTTGTTTATACAGTCAAGTTTTGAGGATGATTTATTATATATTCATGTGAGAAAACTGCAACTCAGGCAATTCAGGACTTTTGACTTTTTTTTAAACCTCCAACAACAATGGATATGGATATGTTTCCAGACAAAAGCAATGTCACTTGATGAACAATCAACTTGTTATTTATCTTTCTGCTTTGGGGAAACAATACTAGGTCAGCCAAAGACATCTCCAAAAGGGTATTAGTATTAATGGAAATTAAATGGCATACAACACAGAATGTTTTCTTCAATTATATTCTAAAATGAGATGGAAAATGGTTCAGTAATTCTGTAACTGATATCTGATATGAAATATTTTTCTGCATATAATTTAATATATGTCTTATATGAAATTTATAAATTATCAAGAAGAAATAAACATAGATGCTGGAATTAATTTGTTTGATGAAAGATGATCCTTTGGCTTTGCCTATGGTATGAGAAGCCCCTTAGGACTCTGATCTCTTTTTGTCCATGTCAATAAGTCTCTGCTGGGAGTATATATGTGGTACACAGAAGGGTGAGGCCATAAAATGTAATGTGAACAATATAAATGTCATTCTATTACTCTCTTGCTTAAGATCATTCAAATCCTCCAGGCAAAATCTAAATTCCTTCAAGGCAAAATTAAATATGAAATATTACCCCTCATAATAAGATCTTTGATCAGTTTCTTAACTTTATCACTAATCATCCCTTCTAACTTCCCTCCAAATTACATGTATATGCACACATGTGAGCACCTAACCCTAACCCTAACCCTAACACACATCCCTAACTGTAGCTATAGTTTTACTACATAATTCTATCTGGGTCACTCTGTTACTTACACCAAGTGAAAATTTAACAAGTATGAGGCAGCTCCAGTATTGAAATCCTTAAAGAACAATTAATTCACATTTAAATAGATTTTGCTATTGAGTGATTTGGGATGGTGGAATAAAATATGGACAGTTGATGACTACAGGTAGCTTGAATCTGGGTTGTAACTCAGGCATTTGTGAAGTATATGATCTCGGCCAGTATAACTTCTCTCAGCTTCAATTTCATTTCCTACAAATGGACCCAGCTGGAATATTGGGCAATTAGGGATATACTAGGGTTCGTTTTTGTGCTGTGGTGTTGAAGAAGACTCTTGATAGTCCCTTGGACTGCAAGGAGATCAAACTAGTCCGTCCTAAAGGAAATCAACCCTGAATAGTCATTGGAAGGACTGATGCTGAAGGTGAAACTCCAATACTTTGGCCACCTGACACAAGGAACTGACTCATTGGAAAAGACCCCGTTGCTGGGGAAGATTGAAGGCAGGAGGAGAAGGGAATGACAGAGGATGAGATGGATGGCATCACTGATTCAATGGACATGAACTTGAGCAAGCTCCGAGAGCTGGTGATGGACAGGGAAGCCTGGCATGCTGCAGTCTGTGGAGTCGCAGAGTCAGACACGACTGAGTGGCTGAACTGAACTGAGGGTTTATTTCCCACTGACTTACTTGATAGGTTAATAGAGAATTAACTGGGTGAGGGGTGGGGGTTGGGTGAAGAGTTGGTGATGAATAGCTCCTGAATCAGTGACTTCAACGTTTGCAGGGCTTGGAGATGCCCTCATGAGCTTGCAGGGGTTGGAGTGCCCCCAAGAGCATTTTTAAAAGTTCGAAAACAGAGGCAGATCAGAAAATGGGAGTTAGTGCCAAGGCTGGAGACCAAGCCAGGCCTTAAAAGGGGCTGGCAGGGAAAGGAGGGTCAGGACCACTTGGAAGGCTCATGGCAGGGGACAGACTGGAAGGGACTGCAACTTGCCTCTGATCATCTCAGACAATAAAAATGCATTAACTCACAGGATGCTTGTGAGCACAGGCTATTAAAAGTCATGTAACTTGAACCATTTAAAAAACCATAAAGCCCTAACAGACATTACTATTTTTATCCTGCAGTATCATAAAGATGAAACAATTGCAAAAAACCTTGTCAAGATTAACCCCGTCAAGGAGCAACCAAACAGCTGTCCTCCCTTTTACCCAGGGGAACAGGCACTTGGCATTCACGGAAACCTTGCCTTTGCTTCCCGTGTTTCTGCACTCTATCGGGACTGAGGGCATTCACCTTCTCCTTTGATCTCGGGGTGCTTCTAGTGAATCCTCCAATTTCCAACCATAAAGGCTAATGCAGTAGTAGGACTTGAGGCATTTTCATCAAGAAATCTCTCGACTCCTGCTATCTAAAGTTAAAAAATATATTTCTGAAGGGCAAAGTTCCTTTTTCTCCCTACTTTCATATTTGATGAGTACTTTGTCCTGGTGGGCTGATGTGCTTACATTCCATTACCACAAATTCAATTGTTGGAGAATTTGTTCTCAATCCCCCCGCTCCCCCCGCCCCAGATACAAAACTACATTTAGAATGGGTTGTCTTTAGCAATAACTTACTTTCCTTCTGTTGAGGTTCTCTGAACCTCTCACTGCCTGTTTGATACTATTATTCCTTTTTAATAGGTTTTCATTTTCTCAGACATTACTGGTCACTTTACTGTCGAGTGGATATTTTTCTACCAATAGGTGGACATTTAACTATCAACCCGAGAGAAACTGGTATACTGGAAATCCTTTGTTTATGTGTTTATTCAGAAGATCAATTTGTTATTGTCTTTCTTATTCAATGATTTCTGTCCTCATTGGTCTTTGCTTCTTGCTCCTCTTTCTTCAAAGCTGCACACTTCCCTGAACCGTCCCTTTCTGATGATATTAATCTAATATTCAGGCTGCTCCATTAACGATCTCAGTTCATAAACGCAAAGTGAAATGTTCATCTCAACCTCACTTTTAAGAGTAGATACTGCTCTGTGTAGGCTTCCCTGGTGGCTCAGCAGTAAAGAATATGCCTGCCAATGTGGGAGATGTGGGTTCAATCCCTGATCCAGGAATATCCCCTTGAGAAGAAGTTACCAATGTTTAGTATTTAAAGACAAAGATATTATTGTGAGGAAAAAGTCTATTTGTGAGAAGCAATGTTTCAGCTTCAGTGAAGTTGTGGAAAAAGGGCCTTCCTGAAAAAGTGGGGTTAATGGGGTGTAAATCAGATCTTTTTCAGTCAGTTCTAAAAATAAATTCTCCCAGATCATATTTCCTTAAGTCAAAGATTTTCCCATAAAGTAGGATGATACACTAACAAGAGTATATGTATTTTGTTTTATCCTATTTCTCAAGAGAAAGGGCATAAACTGCCGCCTGAGTGATTTTAGCTGGACTCTAGGAAAAATAGTTAACAATGACAAACTCTGGAAGGGGTCCTGGAGGAAAGGGTTCCATATCCTTTGGGGGCAGTCTTTAAACATAGAAGAGACTATCTGCCTGAATGAGGTTGGAGAAACATGACTTTCAACCTCGTCTCATTATTTTTAAATGGGGAAAATCTCTGAGGCTCTTTCTAACTTTGAAAACTGATGCTTCAGTCACACTAGGTGCATCTTTGGGAAGTTGATCCTGCTGGGATGGTCATGTTTAGGCATACCTGGCTGCTTCCTGGATCTCTGTCACCACAGCACCTCTTCTGTTCTACCTAAAATCTCTCTCCTTGGGCTAGTCTCATACTTCATAAAACTGGAAATAGTAACAGCAACAGGACTTTTTTGTATCCTTAGGTTTAGGTCACTGTTATTTTTCAGTTCTGCAATGCAGATGTTGCCATTTTAGTAATCCTTCCAGTATATTTGTGTGCATTTTATTTGCTGGTTTCTCTGATTGCGGCTTCCCACGTGGCTCAGCTGGTAAACAATCCGCCTGCATTGCGGGAGATCTGGGTTCGATCCCTGGGTTGGGAAGATCCCCTGGAGAAGAGAAAGGCTACCCACTCCAGTATTCTGGCNTTCCAGTATATTTGTGTGCATTTTATTTGCTGGTTTCTCTGATTGCGGCTTCCCACGTGGCTCAGCTGGTAAACAATCCGCCTGCATTGCGGGAGATCTGGGTTCGATCCCTGGGTTGGGAAGATCCCCTGGAGAAGAGAAAGGCTACCCACTCCAGTATTCTGGCCTAGAGAATTCCATGGACTGTGTAATCAATGGAGTCGCAAAGATTCGGACATGACTGAGCAACTTTATAGAGATCCGGGTCAAGGGAGAGCTGTATTCCTTGGAAACCTTCAGGCTGCTCAGATGTATAAAGGAATCCTGAAGATTTATCCTCATGTGGTACTCTGGTCTTGATGTCAGTGAAAGCAGTTAGATGTTTGAAATGACACCCAAGAAGCTCTACCCTAGCCAGTGTCTGGGCAAAGGTGATTAGGATTTATCAAAAGAGATGGAGCACAAGAAGACACTTTGCAACAGCATAAAACCTGGTGATATAATTATTACTCCTGGGCCCTACCTTTCCTTCTTTTCTGTTTTTCTTGTTTCCATGGAGCTACAGACATCATGAATGATGAGGCAGAATGGAAACTTGACCAGCGTGGCCTATTTAGACTACAGGAAATGAGACTATCAGAAATTTCTTTTAATAATGCAAAAGCAGAAATGCTGAAATAAAGGCTTTCATGAATTAGTTTTTTCAAGGCCAGACTAGTTCTCCATATTCAAATATAAGCTGAATTAATTCTTTCCCCAACATAGTTTAATTGTTATAAATGTTTAGTTTATGTCTCCTAGTAGTACATACACCATTAAAATGAAGAAACTTGACAATGAAACTATTAATTTTTGACCATCACCAAAGCAATTTATCATTAAAGAGAACATATTGGAGCACTAAATCAAATAACTACTGCCTCGTGGAGACTATAAGTTTATTAAGAAAACAATTTTTTCTTCTCAAATTTTCAATATTAGGATGTCGCCCTGTGAAACACTTTGATGTGGGAGGTAGAGAAGCAAATTCAATTTATCTAGGAAGATTGCAATAATATTTTAAGGAAAGAAATGAATTAAACAAAAGAATATTTCAGGAAAAATGTGGTCTCCTGCAGAAACCACTGGCTTTTCCCACACTGACAATCTAGCTTCTGTCCTTTTTGTATTCATAAGACCATAGCAGTGGTAATAAATTTCTGCTTGCCTCGGTTGTGCATAGAGTGTGTGTAGTGTATTTTAGAGACATACCTACTTTCCTCCTGATCACAGAAAAGGCCTATAAATCTATCAGCAGAGTGATTCCCAGAACATATGGCTCATGGGGAAGAGTCACTTGCATTTAGCTCTGGCCAGCTGTCCAGAGCTCAACAATGTTGGTAACATATTTCAGAACAGATAAACTAGGAAATGTTTAGAAAGTGCAAGCTAACAAATTTATACTAATCACCTCCACTAAACTCAGATGTATAAATTGCCGTTACACTATTTTTTTAGAGAAGAATTTAATGAAATCATTCCAGTTGCCCAAGATCTGACTGAACAAGAATAATATTCACCATTTCAGACCTTATATAGCTGACATTCATCTGGTTTAAACCACAACAATAAGCTTTCTGGTAACTGATGTTTTTCAATTGCATGTCAAATACAATTTCTGACACTGTAAAGTTAAAAGAGCAAGGGAAGATCTATTTGCATAAGATGGACCATCTGCAAATTTGCATCAGCCTTCAGACACTTAAGGAAAAATAAACTTCATTTTAAGATTCTGAGTTCATGAATAAAAAATTAGTTAGTGAAAAGTGTTCCTTGGAGATGTGGCTAATTCTTAGGCTGGGACAGAGGAAATAAAGATGAGCCTGGAGCATCTTGTACTGCTGGAAAGAAACTGCTTTAAAGATGAGAGAACAAAAGGAAAAGAAAGAGGACAGAAGATGGATGCATGTCAAAAAGACACTCATAAATATGGAATCTAGAAAAATGGTACTGATTAACCTATTTGCAGGGCAGGAATAGAGACATAGACGTAGTAAGTGGACTTGTGGATAAAGAGGTAGGGGAAGGAGAGGGTGGAACAAATGGAGATTGGGATTGACATATATATACTGCCATGTGTGAAATAGTGTGAAGCTACTGTATAGCACAGAGAGCTCATTGGAGCTCTGTTATGACATAGAGGGGTGTGATGAGTGCGTGGGATGGGAGGGAGGCTCAAGAGGGAGGGGATATGTGTATACATAGAGCTGATTCACTTTGTTGTATAGCAGAAACTAACACAGCATTATAAAGCAATTATACTCCAATTTTTTTTAAAGGGACACAGGAACCAAACTGACAGAGCTCCCAATGTCCAAAACTACTGCTATTTGAGCAACAAAATAACGAGCTATAGCACTGGATTAAAAACCAATGAATTGAATATATATCCATGTGTCCACACCAATGTAAGTAAATGACCAGATAAGAAATAAATGGAGGAGAAGGGCACATCTTCATTAGATAAGAATTCTAAGGAATATATGTAGATATTGCCTCCTCCAGGAGAGATTCACTTTCAAAGAATAGAAAAAAAAAAAGGTAAAAAAGTAAAAAAAAAGAGAAGGAAATAGTAAAAACAGAAAAGGAAATAATAGTAACTTTAACATGGAAAGACACACCAGATACCACCCTAACCAAGGTGAACCACACTGCTGATCAGTCATGTTGGTAATATGTACCAGATATGATATGAGGCCTTCCCAGGCAATGCAGTGGCAAAGAATCCGCTTGCCAATGCAGAAGACCCAAGAGACCCAGGTTAATCCCTGAGTTGGGAAGATCCCCTGGAGGAGGACGTGGCAACCCAATCCAGTATTCTTGCCTGGAAACTTCCATGGATAGATGAGCCTGTTGGGCTGTAGCCCATGGGGTCGCAAAGAGTCAAATATGACTGACCACACATGCACGCATATGATATGAGGCAATGAGAAGGTCATTTTGCCTCTTGGTATGTTTCCCCCGAACACATAAGCCCAAGCTAATCATGAGAAAACACAAGGCATACCCAACCTAAGAGACATTCTACAACATATCTGACCAGTGCTTTTCAAAATCCTCAATGCATAAAAAATGAAGAAAGACTGAGAGACTATCACATAATAGAGGAGACTAAGGTGCCATGCTGATTAAATGTGTGTGTTATCCTGGAGCAAAGCTTTCTACAGAAAAAGGACATTAACATAAAAGAAAACTGGCAAAATACAAAGTCTGTAGTTGATAGTATTGTCACAAGATTAATTTCTTCGTTTTGACAAATGTATAACAATTATCTAATATTTTAATGTTAAGGGAAGCTGGATGAAGGTAGCATCAATTTTGAACTTTAAAATAACAACATTTAATTTAAACTCAGTTTTTAACTATGTACACTCAACAAAAGCTCCATCCCCATTTCAGGGAGAGCCTTTTCGTAAGGAGAGCACTTGGTTCTCTCCACAGGTGTTCTTTCTGACAACCTCTGAGAGAGATGGAGTGGCCATCTCTTCACACACCTGTCCTTGTTAAGTCAGAAAGAGAAAAACAAAGTTCATATATTAACAAACACATACAGACGGAATTAGAAAAATGGTACTGATGAGCCTGCTTGCAGGGCAGGGATAGAGATGCAAACACAGAGAAAAAACTTTGGATGTAGCAGGGGAAGGAGTGGGTGGGACAAACTGAGAGAGTAGGATTAACATATATACATTGCCCTGTGTAAAATATTAACAGCTAGCCAGTGGGAAGCTGCTGTATGGGCACAGGGAGCTCAATCCAGTGCCCTGTGAACAAGATTCTTAGATTTTTATAAAATGTATTCATCCTTATATCACCTGTGTGTCGGTCTCTCCTTTTCCCTCTTCTTATCTCTTTAACTCCATCACCTAACAGAGGAGGGATTTGATATCCGAAAAGGTGATACAATCTGCCCAAATCACTTAGCTTTGTGGCAGAGGTAAGGATAAAGATCTAGACTTACTGATTTCTAGCACAATTTCCCTTTCACTTTACTGGGAAGGGATTTTATATATATATCTCAATGCCATGAGAGAGTCAATTCAAAGGTAAACCATGATTAACTAAACTCCTACTTTGCGATTAGGCAGCTCAAGAACCAGGCTTTTTGCTGTGTGTCTGAAGTGGGTCTACAGAGTTTAAGATTCTAGCCATCATGGCTGTTTCTCGCCTGTTGCTTTGCACATGTTACTGTTTAGTTGCTAAGTCATATTCAACTCTTTGTGACCCCATGGACTGTGGCTTGACAGGTTCCTCTGTCCATGGGATTTCTCAGGCAAGAATACTGGAGAGGGTTGTCATTCCCTTCTCAAGGGATCTTGCCAACACTGGGATCGAGTCTACATCTCTAGCATTGGAGGCAGATTCTTTACCACTGAGCCACCAGGGAAGCCTAATTGCACATTAAAAAAATGCTAAATAAATAAAATCTATAATAATATACTACATTATGGTTGAATTTCCACCTAGGCTTGATGCTTTGGTCAACCCTGTGATGGTGGGGTCACTATAACCACTGATCTCTTTGCCCCCTTGAACTTCTTTCCCATTCATTCCTCTTGCCAGTGCTCAGCCCTGATCATCACCTCATGCCCCAGAAAACACTGAGAAGGGATCACATACTGAGTAAACTTCATCTTCTAGCCCAACAGCTTGTGACAGATTCAGACAATTGTTCCTAATTAATGTTCAGAAATTCTTTTTCCCCTAATTAATTCTCTGAAAAATGTCACATTGTAGTTGTTGCCATGCTTTTCTTCTTTGAGGCCATTTTCCTTTTTTCTCTCCCAGAAAATACCTATGTGCAAGCTTTGGGCACTTTCCTATGCACTCTACATAGCCATGACAGTTTTTAACTTTTACATCTGCCTCTTGACCTTATACTACACTCTCCATTTCCAAACCTTCCACTTTCCCACCACTTCAGATTTTTTCTATCAATGATTCCTTATGTCTGGTTTGCTCAAAATTTTTCTTTGTTGGCTCTCCATAGTCCAAAATATTCAGGTCTCCACTTTAATGAGGAAAGCATCCTCTAGTCTCTTGCTCATTTAGCCGGCCCTGGCCCTTGAAAAGTGCCCTGACTCTCAGTATTTGAATTACTGCTGTTATTCAGATCCTTTGCAGACATGTATCCCCACCTTTCTCCTAGGGCACAGTTAACTTGTATTTAATTCTGTTCAAGACCATCCCAGTTTTGTACAGTTTAAGAAAATTTGAGTTCACATTTGTTACCACATTTTATTTTTTACACCTTGATTTTATTTTTCTTGGTTCTCTGATCTCAGATATGCAGATGACACCACCCTTATGGCAGAAAGTGAAGAGGAACTAAATAGCCTCTTGATGAAAGTGAAAGAGGAGAGTGAAAAAGTTGGTTTAAAGCTCAACATTCAGAAAATGAAGATCATGGCATCCGGTCCCATTACTTCATGGGAAATAGATGGGGAAACTGTGGAAATAGTGTCAGACTTTATTTTTATGGGCTCCAAAATCACTGCAGATGGTGACTGCAGCCATGAAATTAAAAGACGCTTACTCCTTGGAAGAAAAGTTATGACCAACCTAGATAGTATATTCAAAAGCAGAGACATTACTTTGCTGACTAAGGTCCATCTAGTCA
>SJYX01012838.1:510780-547089 GCA_006410675.1 Oreotragus oreotragus | reverse complement strand
CTGTGAAGAAGGCTGAGCGCCAAAGAACTGATGCTTTTGAACTGTGGTGTTGGAGAAGACTCTTGAGAGTCCCTTGGACTGCAAGGAGATCCAACCAGTCCATTCTGAAGGAGATCAACCCTGGGATTTCTTTGGAAGGAATGATGCTAAAGCTGAAACTCAGTACTTTGGCCACCTCATGCGAAGAGTTGACTCATTGGAAAAGACTCTGATGCTGGGAGCGATTGGGGGCAGGAGAAGGGATGACCGAGGATGAGATGGCTGGATGGCATCACTGACTTGATGGATGTGAATCTGAGTGAACTCCGGGAGTTGGTGATGGACAGGGAGGCCTGGCGAGCTGTGATTCATGGGGTCGCAAAGAGCTGGACATGACTGAGTGACTGAACTGAACTGATCTGTTTTTAAATTTAAAACTACTTCTATAATCCTCTCTTCACATATTGTTATGGCTCAAATTGGCATTTCCATGTAGCAGGTGCCACCCTTCTATTTCTGTATTGGTACCATAGACCAGGGAGATAACCTGCCATTCCCATAGAACTAACTGATTTGTTTCCTGGTCGGATTCTTCCCCAGAAGCCAGGGATTGGGTAGCTGCCTGGTCAGGTCCCCATTATATTATATACCATTGTTTAAAATAGCCTCACACAAGATTCCTAGCCCTGGATTCTGAGCAAAAATGAGAGCTCAAACTTATAAAAAAGAAAAAAACAAGCAAAAAGCAAAAGACCACACTGTTCACATCATCCCTCTTTCCAAAATTCTTCACTGTCTTTCCACAATGCATTTTACAGGGAAAAGCCCAAGTTCTTAGCCTGGAATTCCATGTCTCCACTCAGGTCTGCATCTCTAATCTCTTCATTCTTTCATCAGCATACATTCACCGCTCCCGGAGAACGTGTCCACTAGGCATGTGCACTTCCATGGCAGCGCCACTTGGCTCATACCTCTCTTCCACTTTTAAGTCAAACAACTTTTTCTTATCCACATCTGACCCAACCAATGCGTGCCTGCCCCCGCAAACACAGTTGGCTAAATCAACATCCATTACTGCTTAGAACTTCTAGTTACCAATGACCAGGAGGATGCTTGCTTAACTTGATGAAGGACTTTCATCTTAAACCAATGGTCAATATTATATTTAATAGTAAAGTTCTAAAATATTTCTATTAAAGTTCAGAATAAGATGAGGATACTAGTTATAAACAATATTATTTAATGCTGTAGTGAAGTTTAAGAAATATCCATTTGGCAAAGAGGAACCAAATACATATTAATTTGAAAATGATATGATTATTGCCTACTTGGACAACTAAGAAAATCAAATGCAAAAGTGATAGGATAAGAGAGCTCACCAGGTTTGAAGATTAGAAAATAAATACCCTCAATTCAATAGATTTTCTATGTAACCAGAAAGGCCAGTTAGAAGAAAACAATGAAAAACTGATATCACAATAACTCAAAAGTATATAATAATTAAANATTTAATGCTGTAGTGAAATTTAAGAAACATCCATTTGGCAAAGAGGAACCAAATACATATTAATTTGAAAATGATATGATTATTGCCTACTTGGACAACTAAGAAAATCAAATGCAAAAGTGATAGGATAAGAGAGCTCACCAGGTTTGAAGATTAGAAAATAAATACCCTCAATTCAATAGATTTTCTATGTAACCAGAAAGGCCAGTTAGAAGAAAACAATGAAAAACTGATATCACAATAACTCAAAAGTATATAATAATTAAAATGAACTTTTAAAGAAATGTGCAGGATTTATGAATAAATCTGTAAAACTTTAATGAGGACTGCATCTTATCCAGCATTTAATGTGAACTGTGAACTCAGCTTAATTCTGTTACCTCCTAAAAAACTTTCCAAAACCAATGTCAAAATATTCTCTCTCACCTGAACTCCTGCTGTTTTTACTGTGGATAACAGCCAACTGATCCCTAAGCACATATCTCTTTAAATTTAGACAGATTCTTGAGATCATAGTTGTTGTGATGTAATTGGTCACCTCCATTTCTTGAGTTTCTGCTTTCTTATTTGTAAAACTGGAATTTTAAGAATATGTATATCACCATGTAATCTACCATGTAGATTAATAATTAGTAGTAATAATATTAATATCAATAATTTATAATAAATAATATTTAATGTGTATTAAGTAGAATATAAAATAATTTCAGTTACTATTATATTTTTATTAATTTTAATGTATAATTCCCTGGTATACAACTTGGCACATAATAAACCCTCAATACATCATAGCTTTCAGTTGTAACTCTTGGTATGAGGTTACATTTAGTTGGCCAAGGTGTTGACAGATATAACAAATGAATGATTAAAAAAAAAGAATGATCAAATTCTATGAATCACGATATGGGAAGAAATATGGACAAAACAAAGAAACTGCAACTCAGAACTAACGGGAGTCAGAAACTATAAGTAAACCCTGATCAAGGTCTGGGAATCAGCAGAACACACAAACAGAAGTTTGGAGCTGCTTTAGAATGTAACTACCAGGAAAGAATGGAGCCAATGGATACTCTAGATTCTGGTCAGAAACTATGCAAAACCGTGAAAGACCCCAATTCGGTTTTAAAAGAGCACTGCACTTATGCTGGTAGGAAGGTGAATGTATCCAGAAGGGTGAAGGGTTAGGTCTGCTGACAGTCTAAGCACTGATCCTACAGAAAGTTTACATACAGCTATCAAATCAATGGGAAGGTGAGCGTGGGGGCAGCAGTCAAACTGTATACAATTAAAACTATATTTATACCTATAGTCGATGCACAGTAAATATACTTTGATAGATTTGATACCCTTTCAGAATAAACAAGATCACCTAGAGTGATCTTAATTTACAATATTGTGAAATAGTTGCTTGTTACCAACCGGTTCAAATGCCAAGTTCCAGTTAGAGAATATTCATTCCACATGAGCTACAGAAAACCAAAAGCTATTCTGAATCAGGTTTATGTTAGCCAGTTTGACTTGAAGAGAAATTAATTTTTAAAATGATTTTTTACCCAACTTGTTTCAAAATGCCCTGAAGGCAGTGGAAATCTATATTTTCATTCTGATCCTCATACAAATTATCAAACTTCATTGCAGGAACACATGAGAACCCTCACATAATTTATTTTATGTAACTTTTAAAATGTTACTAAGCGTGTTACAGTCATTAGTAAATTTTGAGAAATATTTTAGCAAAGCTCTTTTTAATGTTAGTGCAGTCACTACAATAGTGACCTAAGGTAGCACAGATAATAAAGAATCTGCCTGCCATGTGGGAGACTCGAGTTCAATCCCTGGGTCGGGAAGATCTCCTGAGAAGGGAATGGAAACCCACTCCAGTATTCTTGCCTGGAGAATTCCAAGGACAGAGTCTGGTTACAACCCCATGGGGTTGCAAAGAGTTGACACAACTGAGTGACTAATATTTCACTTTCAAACATGGCCCAGTTAGAAGGGCTGAAGAGATCCTTCACAATGTTTAGGATTTCATCTACCAATAGTTAGAAGGATTGAAGAGATCCTTCACAATGTTTAGGATTTCATCTATCAATCTATTTTCTTCTTCCTCTCTATTGCCTGGACCCAAGAAAGCATATTACATTACAGATGCTTTCCTACTGTATAAGGTCATCTTCTGTTGGACTAGTCTAATATCATTTTTAAACGATTCAAATGTAAATAAAAGAAGACCACATCTCTATCACACAGTTAAGTTCACCTGAGAATGTTGTCATAAGACTACGCTTTAAAAACATACAACTTTCAACAGAGGTTTAAATCTCCACAGATAGTGAAGAAGTGGGATTCCCTGGTAGCTCAGTCAGAAGAATCTGTCTGCAGTTCAGGAGACCCGGGTTTGATCCCTGGGTTGGGAAGATTCCCTGGAGGGGAAATGGCAACCCCCTCCAGTATTGTTGCCTGGAAAATTCCATGGACAGATGAGCCCAGTGGGCTACAGTCCATGGGATCGCGTAGGGCACAACTTAGCGACTAAACTACCACCACATCATCCAAGTAGTCCTAGAAGACTCTGATGGATCACAAAGCAGCGCCGTGATGAGCTCCAATGAGAGTGTTTTGAAATGGAAAATAGAGGATAATTAAATGGCTGAAAGGCTTAGCTAGCTTGACTCTCCAGTGTTGTGTTAACAATCATGCATAAGGGATCTATATGCACACAAGACAACATCGAGAAACAAGACGAAAAGACCTTAAATGTCGAAGAAAAACATAAATACCACTCTGAAGCAACATTAAAGTGATTATCACCTTCGATTGATAAAGGACAAGGGGCTTTTCTGCTGAAAATGTGAGTTAATACACCAACCCTTCCACTTACTAGCTCTGTTACTTGGGTGACTTATTCACTCATAAAATCTAGTTTTCCTTATCTATACACTAACAGTAATCTCTACTTCCTGTGTGTTTTGAGGATTAAGAGAAATGGTTTATGTAGGAAACCTTCAGTTCAGTTCAATCATTCAGTCATGTCCAACTCTTTGCAACCCCTGGACTGCAGCACTCCAGGCTTCCCTGTCCTTCACCATCTCCTGAAGCTTGCTCAAACTCATGCCCAGTGGGTTGGTGATGCCATCCAACCATCTCGTCCTCCGTTGCTCGCTTCTCCTGCCTTCATTTTTCCCAGAATCAGGTTCTTTACCAATGAGTCGGCTCTTCTCATCAGGTGGCCAAAGTAGTGGAGCTTCAGCTTCAGCAATAGAAAACCTTAGTAAACTTTACTAATTAACCTATGAAGATAACATAAAGATCAAACTGTTTGTATACATGTTTTGATGCCATAAAAAAGCACACTTATTCAGTCCTTCTTTGTTGCCTTGTGTCTTTTAACCAGAACTATATAAATTCAAGGAATGCAGAGACAGATACTAACATCTGTATCCTATAAGGGAAGATTACTGCCCTTCAGCTGATGATGGTTTAGAATGAAAAGTAAACAAGATGGCATGGATCATAGCCTGGTTTGCTTCCATCCAGAGGAACTCAAGTCACCTGCTAGGTCCCCTATTTATCTCATGCCTGTCAGAAATGCTCTTGTAAATCACCTGACACTTATCAGGAAGACACAAAAGCAGACTGATAAACCCACCCACCTGATGATGACCTAATCACACATCTTTGAAGATTTATGAGATTCCTCCACAGAAGAGGCTTGCTCGACAAAAATCAGCAGAAAGTGAAGACAGCGTGGTAGAGAGGTTAAGCCCACACACTTCAGAATCAGGTCCAAAAGGGCTAGATCCAACAGATGTTAGTGGCTCCAGCACTTACTAACAAAGTGACTAAAGTAACTCAAAATTTCTATGCCCTGGCTCCCACAGGGGTGATGATGTCTCATAGGGTGGCATCAATGTCACACACAATGACATATGTCATCTACTTGGTGGATGCACTTGGTAATTATGACTAATGTGTTTATGTTGAGGGAAATTATCTCAATCTTGGAAATATATAAGCACTCACTCCCCTGCTTCTGAATCAATTAACAATAATTTTGCCTTTCATTTTTCAAATGCCAAACACTGAGAGTGGAACTGTTGCTCGCTGGGAGGACAGATGAACTGGAGGGAAAAGAACCACAGACAGGCTANTTGAGGGAAATTATCTCAATCTTGGAAATATATAAGCACTCACTCCCCTGCTTCTGAATCAATTAACAATAATTTTGCCTTTCATTTTTCAAATGCCAAACACTGAGAGTGGAACTGTTGCTCGCTGGGAGGACAGATGAACTGGAGGGAAAAGAACCACAGACAGGCTATTGCTGGAGCCGTTTTCCCTCTTCTGATTAAGTCTTGACTAAAAGTAACCAAGCGGCTCTGTGATGTTAAAGCTAATTTGCAATGTGGACTTGAGGTGGACAACCGGGGCTCCAGTCCCATTTGCTACTGGCTAGATTTGTTATCCTGGGCAAGTTCTTTCCCAGTGGGTTGCAGTGCCCACCCTGTAAAAGGAGAATGGCAATACTGCCTCATACAGACAGTCACTGGTGTTGAGATGAAATTAGTGTGTAAAATGATTAACAATACCTGGAGATCTAAGCATTCAGTAAAATGCAGATAATGATAATGATGTTAATAGTAAGTAGGTCACCTTGCAATTTAAATCTGAAAGTCTAATGTTACTGCAGAATTCCTTATAAGGAGTTAAAGCAGGAAATTCAAACTGAAATGCTGCATTATTGGCATTTTATAATGAGAGTAAGAACTGATGCTAATTTGGGCAAATGTTTTTACAAATCTAGGATAGACAATAAGCTCCTATCTGCTGTTTGATTCCCATAAACCTCTTTATTATTTGCTCAAATCCCAGCCAATTTTTTCCCTCAAGATCTTTTATGGTGAGACATTTGTCAAATATTTTACACTTAACTGAGCACCATCATACAAAATATCTTTTACCTCCAAATACCTTCAAATTACGATCTGAAACTAAATATGAACCCCCTGTAAAGTCTGGAATGCCTAGTGATGTTACATACAGCAACACAAATACTCTGGCAGCACAAACCTTAAGCTGTGATTAAAAAGAAGTTTCCCCTCGCTGAGCAGTTTGAATATCAGGCTCTTTACATATTTAATTGGATCCTCATAACAATCCTGAAAGGTGAATACTCCTATGCTCACACTCGAAAAGCAGACCTTGAGACGTGAGACAGTTTGCTCAAGATCAAAGAGGTAAGGAATGGCAGAGTGCAGGCTAGACGCTAACTCTGTCTGACTTCAAAGTCTTTCTTCTCTTCCTTAAGCCTCACTGCCTCTCCCCAGGAAACTGGGCACACACTTAAGCCCATCGCTAGAGACAACAGCCACCTGCTGGTGACCACAGGGCCCAGGCATCATTGTAGGCAGCAGGAGGAATCCAGTCCCCCCAGGGGATGGTGCTGAGGCAACCGCAAAGCTCCCTGCTTGGACTGGCAGTGGCACCAGAGGGCCTGGCATGCAGGTGAGGCTAGCTTCAGCAGGCTGGCAAGACAAGGCAGCCTGACTCAGAGCTTAGAAAGAAGCCACATGGTCCAGTGGCTTTCAAATAGTGTTACCGCTCACAATGGCATTCTGCTTTGCTGTTAACAGTGCACTCTTTTTTTCAAATGAACTCTTATGTGCTGCCCCTTTATGAATGAATATATACATTAAAGCTCAGCTGTTCTGATGTGGAATCAAGGTATGGAGAACTAGGTCCTCTAGGCTCTGTCTGGCTTCTGGTGGGTGGCTCCAGAGACACATATACAGATCCATAAGCCTCTCAAGAGCTGTTTGAAAATCACTAGATTACTTGTGAACAGAGTGTTAACAACAACAAAAGAACTGAACAGTGCAGAACCATATCACACAATGAGCTTTTTCTGGCAGTGTTCCTCAAGAGTGTGATTGGCAAGAATCAAATAAAAAGTTTTTACAAATGCAAGTTCTTATAGCACAGTCTAGATCTGCTATGTGGGGGAATTCTTAGCCAGAGATCCAGAAGATCCATTTATTGGCATATCCCCAAATAATTCATAGGCTCTCCTTTTACAGCTATGACTTGAAAGGTTCAGAACTCAGTTACTTCACTAAGAAGACTTTTTCAATGAAACCTACCACTTGGTTACAGCTTGTCCCTGCGGTAGTGTCCTTTATCCTGTACTTGATCCCAAGAAGATTGACAATGATGAATGCCATCCACTGACAGCTTCTCCTTGTTTATGTGAGTGGCAGACTTACTCTAGGATCTAATAAAAATGTTAAAAAGTACAGGCATGCAAAAACTGTCAAAATACAGACTAAGAAAAAGATTTTGAAAAAAATCCAATGTGTATTTTTTTCTCCCTTAATTATAACTTTCACAGAATATTTCATAGCAATAAAAAGTCTCAAGTTTGGCATTTCCAGAGTATCCTAGAAAGAGTGTATTAGATTCTCTGGGAGTGCAACTCAAGAATCTGCATTTTTATGAGCTCCTGGGGTGATTCTTAGGTGCACTAAAATTTGAGAGCCAGCCAGAGTGGCTGGCTGGAGACAGCCTCCAGTGTGCCACTCTGAGCCACTCTGTCTTGGGGTTAAAATGGGAACAGTGCATTAAGCCATGTCCGACTCTTTGCAACCTTGTGGACTATAGCCAGCGGAGCTCTTCTGTCCATGGAATTCTCCAAGAAAGAATACTGGTGTGGGTTGTCATTCCCTTCTCCAGGGGAATCTTCCCAACCCAAGGATGGAACCAGGGTCTCCCATACTGCAGGCAGGTTCTTTACTGTCTGAGCTACCAGGGAGCCCTTAAAGGGAAACGAGATCCGCACATCCTCCTAGGACTGTTGACAGTCCTGATTAGAAGGGGTTTCAGTTCCTCACCGTAACTGCCGTGTTGGGGTGCTGTCAGCGGTCCTTACCTTGCTCTGCTCCCTTTAGGACGTGCTCTTTCTATTTAGGATCTGGTCAGGACAAGCACGAGTGCCCTCCCGAAGCATGTGTCCTTTCATGGAGTGTGAGGGCGTGGTGGTGAAAGGGTCTGGGCAGCATTGAGCCCATCCTGCAAAACCAACATTGCTGACAGGCACTCCTCCAGAGAGCTTCCTGATACCACAGTGTTGAAACCACCAAGTCAAGTCACACTCTGCACTGCACGTGTAAATTTAACTTCAATGAGGCAAATTTGGCTTTGGAATATGGAATGAAGCAGGACAAATGCTAATAGAGTTTTGCCTAGAGAATGCACTGGTCATAGCAAACACCCTCTTCCATCTGTTGAAACCACCAAGTCAAGTCACACTCTGCACTGCACGTGTAAATTTAACTTCAATGAGGCAAATCTGGCTTTGGAATATGGAATGAAGCAGGACAAATGCTAATAGAGTTTTGCCTAGAGAATGCACTGGTCATAGCAAACACCCTCTTCCATCAGCACAAGAGAATACTCTACACATGGACATCACCAGATGGTCAACACCGAAATCAGACTGATTATATTCTTNACCAGAGATCAAATTGCCAACATCTGCTGTATCATGGAAAAAGCAAGAGAGTTCCAGAAAAACATCTATTTTTGCTTTATTGACTATGCCAAAGCCTTTGACTGTGTGGATCACAGTAACAGTGGAAAATTCTGAAAGAAATGGGAATAGCAGACCACCTGACCTGCCTCTTGAGAAACCTATATGGAGGTCAGGAAGCAACAGTTAGAACTGGACATGGAACAACAGACAGGTTCCAAATAGGAAAAGGAGTACATCAAGGCTGTATATTGTCACCCTGCTTATTTGACTTATATGCAGAGTACATCATGAGAAACGCTGGACTGGAAGAAACACAAACTGGAATCAAGATTGCCGGGAGAAATATCAATAACCTCAGATATGCAGATGACACCACCCTTATGGCGGAAAGTGAAGAGGAGCTAAAAAGCCTCTTGATGAAAGTGAAGGTGGAGAGCGAAAAAGTTGGCTTAAAGCTCAACATTCAGAAAACTGAGATCATGGCATCTGGTCCCATCACTTCATGGGAAATTGATGGGGAAACAGTGGAAACAGTGTCAGACTTTATTTTTTGGGCTCCAAAATCACTGCAGATGGTGACTGCAGCCATGAAATTAAAAGACACTTATTCTTTGGAGGGAAAGTTATGACCAACCTAGACAGCATATTCAAAAGCAGAGACATTACTTTGGCAACAAAGGTCTATCTAGTCAAGGCTATTGTTTTTCCAGTAGTCATGTATGGATGTGAGAGTTGGACTGTGAAGAAAGCTGAGCACCAAAGAATCGATGCTTTTGAACTGTGGTGTTGGAGAAAACTCTTGAGAGTCTCTTGAACTGCAAGGAGATCCAACCAGTCCATTCTAAAGGAGATCAGCCCTGGGTGTTCTTTGGAAGGAATGATGCTAAAGCTCAAAGTCCAATACTTTGGCCACCTCATGTGAAGAGTTGACTCATTGGAAAAGACTCTGATGCTGGGAGGGATTGGGGCAGGAGGAAAAGGGGATGACAGAGGATGAAATGATTGGATGGCATCACTGACTCGATGGATGTGAGTCTGAGTGAACTCTGGGAGATGATAATGGACAGGGAGGCCTGGTGTGCTGCAATTCATGGGGTCACAAAGAGTCAGCGACTGAACTGAACTGAGGCAATGAAAGTTGCATTTTCTGTTTTCTGATTCAAGAGAGAATCTGGAGCACACTGTGTGGCTCTACACCTCTTCCCGTGTGTGACCTACACCTCCTCTTAGCACCACATCACAGCTGTGAGAAAGTACCCCCGTATGGAGGGTTGTGGCAATTTGCTCCACTCTCTTATCTCAGTCACTTTCTAAAAAGATTCAAAAAGTTTGGATAATCCATCTCTAGGCTAACAGGGATCTGACTAATTGTATACTGGGAAATTCTAAACTGTTGTTTTTGAAACAGACTCAAGTAATTTTCTGGAGATAACCATGACTGAACTCCAATAGTCCCCAAATTCCTATGGATGCCACATCTATGGATATCCCTGTATGAAGGCTGGGGGCTACACAAGGCGGCCTTCTCAAGTCCTCTCTATCACCAATCTGTGAACTTTTCTCCTTTTGCCTGTTCTCATGCCCTTTTCAGCAAGGTCTTCCATGAAGTCTCCCTGTTGTCAGAGGAGCACAGGCAAAGTGCACCTCGATAGCACTTTAATTGTGCGGTCACCCCCACTCAGCTTGGAAGACTAGGCACAAGGGGTCCTACAAGCGTGGCCTGTTTACTCTTCCACAGTGAAATGTTTCTGTCTCACTGCATGTGTACATTGCTTCCTGGCTTCCCCATCCTTTACCAACTAGTTCTTCTTAACCACATCCTGAAATGTGACTCTATCACCTTTCTGTTCTTTTATGTATTAATGCATTCATTCTTTCAACAAATGTTCATTGGATGCCTTATATGCCAGGCACTGCTACATACTATGGATTCAAAGTTGAGCTTGTCTCATGGAGCTAACAGTAGAGGGAAGGTTAAGTATTCATCTAAAAACCTCACACAATGTATAACCACAGACTGGAATAATGATCCCGAAGGGAAGGAGAATCGATCCAGGCGAACTTCTCACTGCAGACCCTGACTGTGCCAATGTGTGTGATATCAAGCTTCACCAGAAAAGGTGAGCTCTAAGAAATTCATAAACATAACTGGACAAGTCAGATAAAACTCATCCAAGTCTTATCTCAAGGCCTATGTATTCTGTCACATTATGGATCACTCTCCAAACAGAATAGTTAATAAGTGCTTGGTGAAGACAAGTGAGCTCATGCGCTAGGAAGCACACGGCATCTTTGTCCCAGTTTCTTTGCAAGCATATGAATTGTATTGTTGCTCTATCAAGTCTTGCCTGACAGCTGTCAAGACTCAGTGAACTTTAGGAACAAAGTGATGTGACAGATGGCTTAGCAGCACTACAGAAGAAAGTCCCAAGATTGAAAGATCTCATATGAACACAGTTCCTGCACTCCTCATTTCATGCCCTCCTCTTTTCAGGTGCCCTTAGGTGGTCTCAAACATATTCAGTCAATGGTAACTCTGTTGAAGAACTGATGCCTTCGAACTGTGGTGCTGGAGAAGACTCTTGAGAGTCCCTTGGACTGAAAGTAGAGCAAACCAGTCAATCCTAAAGGAAATCAACCCTGACTATTCATTGTAAGGACTGATCCTGAAGCTGAACCTCCAATACTTTGGCCACTTTATGTGAAGAGTCTACTCACTGGAAAAGACAATGATGCTGGCAAAGAATGAAGGCAAAGAAGAGGGCAGCAGAGGGTGAGATGGCTAACTAGCATCATGGACTCAATGCACATGTTTCTGAGCTAACTCTGGGAGACAGTGAAGGATGGAGAAGTCTGGCGTGCTGCAGTCCATGGAGTCTCAAAGAGTTGGACACGACTTAGTGACTGCTGCTGCTAAGTCACTTCAGTCGTGTCCAAACAACAACAATAACAGTGCTAGCTAGGCTTACAATAAAAAGGAGGGCTTTGCAGTTACGAACAAGAGGATTTTCCAAGTGGGTGAAAAAAAGAATCAGGCTTCTCATCTGTAAAAACGATAAGTTCTCCGGCAAAATTTGTGACTTAGGATAAGACATTCAAAATTATATCACACAAGGTCCTAGGAGAAATATTGGAGAAGACAAATAACATTATTCTTAAATGGAAGGCAAATGTGATGACCTCATTAGATTTTCCAATTCTCATTTCACAATGATTCACACTAAGTAAACACTCAATAAATATTTTTATTTGATATCTGTGATTTGATACTCACAGTGAAAATTAATCTCCATGTAATTATAAGAGAACTAATTAAAGCAACAGAGTTATTGCTAAGATACCTAATCAATAAAACCTGCAGGTGTCCTTTCAATTAGATTAATAACTTAATGGGTACATATTTTTTTCTCTATTTACTGTGCCAACATAAAATTTCTCCTAGACTTAATTTTGTTTGTGTAGAAAGAAAAAGACTGTGGACCCTTTAAGATCTTACGAGGACTTCACCCATGTTTCTAACTAGGCCTATATTAAAAATCATCTCAGTAACATGCTTGTGACTAGGACTGGATGACATGAACAAATTCCCCACAGTCAAGTTTTCTCCACCCAGAGTTAGCTATTTAAGAATATATGCAAATCATACTGAATGAAGTCAGACAGAGAAAGACAAATACTGTATGATACTAATTATATGTGGGATCTTAGAAAATAAAGGGCACAAATGAACTTGTTTACAAAGCAGAAATAGAGTCATATATGCAGAAACCAAACTTATGGTTACAGGGGAAATGAGGGGCACATAAACTGGGAGATTGACACTGACATACCTGGTCTTGAAGATCCACTGGGGAGGGGATAGACTACCCACTCCAATATTCCTGGGCTTCCCTGGTGGCTCAGCTGGTTAAGAATCCACCTGCAATGTGGGAGAGCTGGCTTCAATCTCTGGGTTGGGAAGGTCCCCTGGAGAAGGGAAAGGCTACCTACTCCAGTATTCTGGCCTGGAGAATTCCATGGACTGTAGAGTCTGCGGGGTTGCAAAGAGTCGGAAATGACTGAGTGACTTTCACTATATATAAAGCAGATAACTAATAAGGACCTACTGTACAGCACAGGCAGCCCCACCCCATACTCTGTAATGACTTACGTAGGAAAAGAATTTTAAAGAGAATCAATATATGTCTATGTATAGCTGATGTTAAGAAAGATTGAAGGCAGGAGGAGAAGGGGATAACACAGGATGAGATGGTTAGATGGCATCACCGACTCAATGGACATGAGTTTGGGTAAACTCCAGAAGTTGATGATGGACAGGGAAGCCTGGCGTGCTGTGGTTCATGGGGTCACACAGAGTTGGACACGACTGAGCAACTGAACTGAACTGATAGCTGATTCACTTTGCTATACAGCAGAAACTAACTCAACACTGTAAATCAACAATATACCAATAAAAATTAATTTTAAAAATCAACTGACTCATTCATACTGGGTCCTATTGCATTTCCTAGCATCCATAGATAAATAAGTGTTTACTAAATTAAGAGATGGTGATAAAAGTGGTATTATTGATCCTTAGAGGTGGGCCTACACCAAGCTGATTTTCCAGCTATTCTTACAGGTTTCTGCTGTCATTCCCACCTTGCTCAGGAACACAAGCTGGGGGCATTACTTGAGAGTCTTCCATGGTAAGAACACCCTAGATTGGGGTTCCATTAGCAAAAACCATGAACCAAGTTTAGTAGCAATATTTTGCTTATTTCTAAACCACTGACAAATAATTTGTTAAAATGCAGATTTAGTGCAATAAAACCTTCCTATGTTGTTTTCCCCTCAGCTTCTCCCTTGACTTCCAAAAAAAGAAACATATTTCTAGGACTTCCCTGTTGATTCAGTGGTCAAGAACCTGCCTGGAAATGCAAGAGACATGGGTTCAATCCATGGTCCAGGAAGATCCCAGCTGCCACAGAGCAACAAAACCCATGCACGTGCCTGTGCTCTGAGCCTGGGAGCTACAACTCCGGAGCACATGCACAGCAGCTGCTAAAGCCCGAGTGCCCTAGGGCCCGTGCTCAGCCAACAGGAGAAGCCGCCACGATAAGCCCGCGCGCAGCAGCCAAGGGCAGGCCCTGCTCTCCGCAACCAGAGGACAGCCCGCGCTGCAAGAAGACTCAGCACAGCCCCAAAGTGATGAGCTAATTAACTTTTGTGAAGAGTGTTTCTACACTCAATACATTTGGGCTTCCAAAGAAGCCCCAGCACTAAATAATTTTTTTTTTTTTTTTTTGTCAGCCCCTCTCCTTTTGATAGAAATTAAAGATTGGTTTACCTCGAATTGTATCTACCAATATTCACATCTCGGGGCCTTAAAAAGTTTCAAAAAACTATCAATATCAGGAATTTCAATAAGTGTTTGAAGTGATATATCCTAAGCTCTAGGTATAAGGTTACAACTTATAATCGAATTTGCTCATTTTTGTGTCCTTGGAGCTGGCATAAAGTAAATTCTTGTAGATACAATTCAGGCAATTTTGGTCTTTGTAACTCTGATAAATCCTGGGTTTTCATCTAACAAATGTTTACATGGGGTCATAGTCAAAGCTGACTTTGGGTGTACTGGAGAGGAACAAAACTATTTTCTGTACATTTCTTGTAAAGGCTGGTCTAGGAGTGTTACACAGTGTGTACCACACAGAAATGTTCCCAGAGATCAATTATTATAAGTTACATAATTCCAGATACTGCTAAAAGTTCTTCTTATTTCTTATTACCCATGCTTGTCTCTCTTTTCTGTTCATCCTTCAGAGACTATTCCTGGCCTAATGGGCTAGGGTGCAACTTCTCCAGTAGGGGCGCCCCATGTGACCATCTACAACCAGGTATCAGGGAAACTTCCCTCTTTGGTCTTCTCTCTTCTCCAACCTCATGGCCCATTATTTGTTTAATCTCATTGCTGCCCTGCCCGCCAGCACTCTGCCTGCTTGACACCCAGCCGGAAGCCAGACTGTGAATAAGGAATGGTGGGAAGGACTGAAGAAAGGCCTCACTAGGTTAAATCTAACCTCAGGGTGGAACACCTAAGACGGGAGTGTCCAGCTGCCCAGACGTACCTTTCCTTTGCACTAACCCAATTCTGTTATTAAATAGGGTCTCCTTCCTGCCTTGAGCTATATTACCAAAGGCCCATTTCAATTGATCTAGCTAAACAGATGCCAAACTCGGGAGAAGGAAAAAAAAAAAAAATCCATCTCACTGCATAAAAAGAATATGTTTTAAGGGTTTCTAGGCCACAGATTTATGAAGTCTGATACATACTTTATAATACAGTTTCAATGGGGAAAATGAAACCACAAGGTAAAACAATTTATTTATGCACAAGGTTTTGAAATTTAAGCCTGTGAAGTACCTGTAACTCAAACAGAACCTTTGTTATTGCTCTGGCAAACTACACCGTTGGTGGTGACATGCTGATGAAGGTGAACCGGTTAGGCAGGGAAAGCAGCAGAGTCTATCAATGAAACAAAGGGAGGGATGCAGCGAAGAATAAGAAACACCTCACAGAAGCAGTCAGTGTGTTTGGTTGAATGACATAGATTGCTTAATGCTGGAGACCCATCTCATAAATCAAAACAGAAATTGAACTGGCTCTTTCAGTACAAATAAATCAAGGGTTGATGAATTAATATTCACTGCTTTAAGATCCTTATTTTTGAAATCCATGCAAATAGCAGGAAAATGTTATTCTATTCACTTTTTATGTTGCTTTTTAATTCTTGAGATAGATATATAGCTAGATAAAGAAGGACAGACAGACAGACAAATATATTCATGCTGGTGAACACAGATTACATCCAGGTTCCCTCAGGCAACCTGTGATTTTGATCTATTCCTGCCCAGAGGCTGTTCTCAGCACTTCGCTGCAACCTCACTCTCAAATCCTTCCTCCCCGAAATGTCCAAATCCAGTTCTATAAATCCAGAGTCACAGTAGACTTCACTGAAGCTTTTGTAGGAAGTAGAAGGGAAGGTTTCCCCTTTCCCTTTTTTTTGCACCCTGACTCTGGCGGTCCTCTCTGTTTCCCTTAACTCTCTTCTCCAATGCTACACAGCATTGCCAGCCTCATATTGCTCCAACTGATGTCACTCCTGGAGGCGGTCTCACACCACCACCAACACTGCATTTCTGCCCAAGCTAAGAAAGATATACTTGTTGGCTTCTTCAAGTTGCATTCTCACATACTACCTTGTTTAGCAAGGTAAAGGAGCATCCTTTAGTGGAATCTATTTGCCGCAGAAGACACATGGGACATAAGTAACGGATCTTGTTAAAATTCAAGCCAAACCCACACAGAATGATGAACACTAGGAAGCAGGTGACCCCCATAGCACTTCGTCCAGCCAGTAAGGTATTTTTAGACGAAATTTAAGATGGGAAGCCCCAGGTACTGAGGCACCAAAGGTATTAGAAAAGGCTTTCCTGAAGCTCCCCTCCCTCCAAATATACCAGAGACAGATAATCACCAGAACTCATTTACAGTCCTAATAAGTGTGGACAGCTTCATTTTCCACATTTTAAGACAAATGTTAATTTTGTAAATCATACTCAGATAAGAGTCACTAAGCCCCATTGTGATTTATTAAAACAAAATAACCTCAGCAAGGGATAACCTCCTATTTTGACCTCCTGGTTATCGTTAGTAACCTGCACAAATATCATGGCTGAATGATAATCATCATTTAAGTTTAAAAAATCATCTTGTTAGTCCAGCAATTCTTCAGGTTACCCAGACCACTCTTCCACACAAATGCCTAGTTATGTTCTCTCTTTTCCCATGTTTTCACCTTAACATTAGGAAAATAGATAATGCAACCACCTGGATCCAACCTTTGCTACTAATTTTGGCTTCCGACAAGGGAGATTCTGCATCTGAACTGCCTACGTGCATGAATATGGGTTTGTGCCTGAAATAAACAGGTAGGTGAGTCAGTCGATAGATTTCCTAGAAATTAAGAACCATCCTCCTTTTATATGATTATTTTCCCCTTGTGGGTTTCAGGAAAGATTTAGATCCTTGTGACCTAGGAGAAGGAGGAGGAGGCAGCACTTAAGCTGTGGTTACTGTTCCAGAGTCTGGGCAAGCCAGGCATGACTTTTTTTCTGGACCTCCACAGCTCAACAGCCCAGAGCGGAAGAAGGAAAATAGCTTACAAAAAAAAAAAGAAAAGAAAAGAAGAATAAAACTGAGCAGGAATAGAAAAGTGAATTCTGATTCTTCTTTTAACACAGACACAGGCTAACCAAGTAGTCTGCTTTATGCTAAGAAATGCTCCCTGAGGAAAGTGTTTTGCCTCCAACTGTGAAACTGATTGATGTCCTTAAAACCCTGGAGGAATCTCTTCTGGCCCTAAGCTTGCTGTTACAGAGCAGAGGGGAAAGGTATCCAGGAAGGGGAACTTTCAAAGGAAACATTTTTCTTGACGTTCTTTTCAAAGTGCAGCAGTGCCAGAAGGTGTGAGGATGGAAATGCAAGTAACCATGCCATCCACGTATGCTATTACAAAGTGTGTGTGTGTGTGTGTGTGTGTGTGTGTATGTGCACGCGCATGCATGAAGAGAGAGGGACCCTGGTTCTTCAAAATGATCCGTAGGCAATCTGAGAAACATTGGTCCTAATCTATTTTCTGTACCAGGTCACAGCATTGCTTGAGCAGGATCTACCGCATCCAGTGAATGATTCCTCTCCCATCCCCTCCTTCTCCCAAAGTCTGCAGCTTTAGGAATATGTATTTATTCAGGAGTCCAGCAAAATATTGTATACTTCATAAAAGTGAACCCCTTGAATTCAAATGTCAGCTCATAAAGGCTTTTCTGTGAAGATGAATGGCTATGCTGATGTAATAGTGCATTTAGATCTAATGATTTTCCAAGGAACAAAGGTGATGAAGCAAGAATATCACCGGCATGTAGAAGCTCACAATTTTCTCTCAACCTCGCCACCATCTTCCCACCAACACTGTCTGAAAATAATTATCTGGCATTGCCTTCTTAACCTCCATCTCCCTTCTCTGTACTCCAAGTGGACAAAGAACAAAACCCACAGGCAATTTGGAAAAAGGATGAACCACACACTCCAAGGGGCACTGCGTTCCAGGGTCGTGTGATGGACCAGAGGCATTTTTGAAAAGACACAATGGAAAAGAGAGGGGGAACTCACAGAATAAGATGACCGGGATAGGATGCTATCAAAGAGAAACATCTGGGAGAGGAGAGAGGAAGAATTCTGTGAGACAGGAATTCTAGAGGAAGGGAGAGGACCTGATAGTTAAGAAAAGCTGTTATAGGCCATATATAAGAAACCCCTTTTAAATGTCTTCAAGAGATATGAATGAAATTGAAATGTCTCCAGGGATCACTGTGCTTTTTTTTTTTTTTTTAAGTCACAAGCTCCAGTCTGATCATGAGGGCCTTGGCTTTATAAGCATAACACAAATATAAAATAACTCTGCACGTGTTTCAGTTTCTCTTAGATTGCCAGAAATTCATTACTCTGTGTTTGGTACCTTGGTTTAAACTGCTTAGTGCTATTTCAAAATCATTCACAGGTAGGTACTCAATAGTTTAGAGCCTTTTTTCTGGCATGTGTTAGAATGGCAAACTGCCCTTTTTCATTGACTTCAAATAATTTATACTTTTGTTCACTAGTAGATATTTTGGTATGATAAACAAGCTTACATGACCATGTAAATGGATACAAACTGACTTATAGAAAAGATAAAGAGGAACATGCAAAATATAGCTTTAGTCGGCCAAGCACTGGGCCTAAGAGATAAAGATCTATAAACAATAGTCCCTTCTCCCCATCCGAGTTCAAAAATATTGAGAAATGAAACAAGAGACAGATAAGTGGATTTAAAAAATACATTACCCTCATTGCTTATAGAGTTATGAGGACCAACTGGACTTGCAAGCACTTTTTCTTCTCCAGCGCCTAGGCCAGTCCTGGCATCCAAGAGAAAAGTGAATCTACACATCAGCTGCATTTACCCAAATGTCTGCTTCACACTGGGAATGAGCAAGGGGCGGGGACTAACTCCACATTTTATACGAATGTTTGTTCGTTTGGCTGCACCATGTAGCATGTGGGGTCTTAGTTCACTGAACAGGGGTCGACTTAAGCCCCCTGCAGTGGAAGTGTGCTAACCACTGGACCACAAGTGAATTCCCCATATGGATTTTCATATAGTATCATCCTCTAACTGAGACACATAACCCCAAGTCACCTATTAGGCAGGTACTTTATTGCCTCGTTAGGAGGACTGACTTAGGAGTTACGGGAAAGGCCAGAAATATTTCTCTAGCAAGGACTGATTACATTAAATCCAGAAAAATGGAGGAGATGTATTTCCCATAACTAAGTGGCTCAGAGGTTAAAGCATCTGCCCACAGTGCAGGAGACCCAGGTTCGATCCTTGGATTGGGAAGATCCCCTGGAGAAGGAAATGGCAACCCACTCCAGCATTCTTGCCTGGAGAATCTCATGGAGGGAAGAGCCTGGTAGGCTACAGTCACGGGGTTGCAAAGAGTTGGACACGACTGAGCGACTTTCCTTTCACTTTAAGCATTAAAAAGAAAGTTTAACTTTTTCTTATTTTTTTAAACAGAGCATCTATTGGTCTATTCCTTTTGTTCTGCATAATACAGTGGTGTCAAAAATTTTAAATCTAATAGACAAGTGGGGAGGGAACACATAATGCACAGAAAAGGAGAAAGAAGCTTCTTTATGAATTAAAATATCAAAAAGTGAATACGAGTGTCTGTTTTGGTTTTATTTTTTAAAAAGAAAACATTTGAATTTTAAACAAAGGTAGTACAGAGCAGTGAGGAGAGTTTGGAAAGCCAATGTTGATTTCAGTCTCTCTTTAAAAATAGTCCATAGTCCTTCATGGACCTTCATTAGCATCATTTAAAAATGAAAATGTGAAAGTGAAAGTCAAGTCCGGAATTTTCCAGGCCAGAACACTGGAGTGGGTAGCCTTTCCCTTCTCCAGAGGATCATTTGAAGTTTCTTTAAAATGCAAGTTTAGAGACCTTATCCCACACCTATTGAATCAGTCTTTTGAGACATGGATGGAAAATTTGCACTTGACAAATTCTTTGAGTAATTCAAATGCATGCTGAGGATAGGAAATCTTCATCTTTCGCCTGTAGGAGAGAACATGTACCAGGTATTATAGCTGTATTTGACCCATGGCCACAGCACAAAATTAGCCTTAGCTTTCCTGAGGAGCTAAACTCTCCTCTTATATCAGGTAAGACATCATGTTTATGAAGAAAAACTGAAAAATATGAAACAGGTATCAGGATATAGTACAAACTATGTACGAGTATAGTAAAGCAAGGGAAAATAAAGTTTGGGTAAGACTGCAAAGCTGGTTTGTTGTCAGCTTACACTGCAACAATTCTTCTGATTCATATCCAGAAAATGTGAATAAATCCACAAGTCTTTCTTTATGCACGTATGATTTAAGTTTCAGTGCCACTCAGTTAGATCACAATCCATGTAAACAGACTGGCTGAATCACTAAATATCCCGCTTGGAAATCTTTTAACCAGATTAGGAGCCCCTGGGTCTGCACATTGAAAATGATTTTTCAAAAAGGATCTACAGTAATTAGTGATTAGTGGGGTTTCTGGAACAACTGTCTCACAGTCTAAGATGGCTAATCCATAAATGCGTTAATTGTATTAGATGCGTGTAGGTAAGATAAAAAGTCTACCAAGTGGGAAAATCACTGAATTATTCTGTATAGTTCACTGGGGAAAATGGTGTCAATATCTACCTGTAATATTACAGACATAGCACAGGCATTATAGCTGTCACCAGATGGTCAATACCAGACTGATTATAGTTTTTGCAGCCAAAGATGGAGAAGCTCTCTACAGTCAGCAAAAACAAAACCAGGAGCTGACTGTGGCTCAGATCATGAACTCATTATTGCCAAATTCAGACTTAAATTGAAGAAAGTAGGAAAAACACTAGACCATTCAGGTATGACTCAAATCAAATCCCTTACAATTATACAGTGGAAGTGACAAACAGATTCAAGGGATTAGATCTGATAGACAGAGTGCCTGAAAAACTATGGATGGAGGTTCATGACATTGTACAGGAGGCAGTGATCAAGACCATCCCCACGAAAAAGAAATGCAAAAAGGCGAAATGGTTCTCTGAAGAGGCCTTACAAATAGATATGAAAAGAAGAGAAGTGAAAGGAAAAGGAGAAAAAGAAAGATATACCCATTTGAATACTGAGTCCCAAAGAATAGCAAGGAGAGATAAGAAAGGCTTCCTCAGGGATCAATGCAAAGAAATAGAGGAAAACAAAGAATGGGAAATACTAGAGATCTCTTCAAGAAAATTAGAGATGCCAAGAGAATTTTTCATGCAAAGATGGGCACAATAAAGGACAGAAATGGTACGGACCTAACAGAAGCAGACGATATTAAGAGATGGCAAGAATACACAGAAGAACTATACAAAAAAGATCTTTAAGACCCAGATAATCATGATGGTGTGATGACACACCTAGAGCCAGACATCCTGGAATGTCAAGTCAAGGGAGGCTTAAGAAGCATCACTACGAACAAAACTAGTGGAGGTGATGGAATTCCATGTGAGCTATTTCAAATCCTAAAAGGTAATGCTGTGAAAGTGTTGCACTCAATATGCCAGTAAATTTGGAAAACTCAGCAGTGGCCACAGGACAGGAAAAGGTCAGTTTTCATTCTGATCCCAAAGAAAGGCAATGCCAAATGATGCTCAAACTACCGCACAATTGTACTCATCTCACATGCTAGTAAAGTAACGCTCAAAATTCTCCAAGCCAGCCTTTAACAGTTCTTGAACCATGAACTTCCAGGTGTTCAACTGTTTTTAGAAAAGGCAGAAAAACCAGAGATCAAATTGTGAACATCTGTTGGATCATCAAAAGTGAAACTGAAGTCACTCAGTCGTGTCCGACTGTTTGTGACCCAGTGGACTGTAGCCCACCAGGCTCCTCCATCCATGGGATTCTCCAGGCAAGAATACTGGAGTGGGTTGCCATTTCCTTCACAGGGGATCTTCCTGACCCAGGGATTGAACCCAGGTCTCCCACATTGCAGGCAGATGCTTTAACCTCTAAGCCACCAGGGAAGCCCCTGGATCATCGAAAAAGCATAAGAATTCCAGAAAAACATCTATTTCTGCTTTATTGACTATGCCAAAGCCTTTGACTGTGTGGATCACAACAAAGTGTGGAAAATTCTTCAAGAGATGTAATACCAGACCACCTAACTTGCCTCCTGAGAAATCTGTATGCAGGTCAAGAAGCAACAGTTTCCAAATCAGGAAAGAAGTAAGTCAAGGCTGTATATTATCACCCTGCTTATTTAACTTATATGCAGAGTGTATCACGAGAAATGCTGGGCTGGATGAAGCATAAGCTGGAGTCAAGAGTGCCAGTAGAAATATCAATAACCTCAGATATGCAGATGACACCACCCTTATGGCAGAAAGTGAAGAAGAACTAAAGAGCCTCTTGATGAAAGTGAGAGAGGAGAGTGAAAAAGTTGGCTTAAAACTCAACATTCAGAAAACGAAGATCATGGCATCTGGTCCCATCACTTCAAGGTAAATCGATGGGGAAACAGTGGAAACAGTGGTGGACTTTATTTTGGGGGGCTCTAAAATCACTGCAGATGGTGATTGCAGCCATGAAATTTAAAGACGTTTGCTTCTTGGAAGGAAAGTCATGACCAATCTAGACTGCACATTAAAAAGCAGAGACATTACTTTGTCAGCAAAGGTCTGTCTCATCAAAGCTATGGTTTTTCCAGTAGTCATGTATGGATGTGAGAGTTGCACTAAAGAAAGCTGAGTGCCGAAGAACTGATGCTTTTGAACTGTGGTGTTGGAGAAGACTCCTGAGAGTCCCTTGGACAGCAGGGAGATCCAGCCAATCCACCCTAAAAGAAATCAGTGAATATTCATTAGAAGGACTGATGCTGAAGCTGAAACTCCAATACTCTGGCCACCTGATGTGAGGAACTGACTCATTTGAAAATTGAGTGCCGAAGAACTGATGCTTTTGAACTGTGGTGTTGGAGAAGACTCCTGAGAGTCCCTTGGACAGCAGGGAGATCCAGCCAATCCACCCTAAAAGAAATCAGTGAATATTCATTAGAAGGACTGATGCTGAAGCTGAAACTCCAATACTCTGGCCACCTGATGTGAGGAACTGACTCATTTGAAAAGATCCTGATGCTGGAAAAGATTGAAGGCGGGAGGAGCAGGGGATGGCAGAGGATGGTTGATGTCATCATCAATTCAATGGACATGAGTTTGAGTAAACTCCGGGAGCTGGTGATGGACAAGGAGGCCTGGTGTGCTGTAGTCCATGGGGGGTCACAAAGAGCCAGACACGACTGAGCAACTGAACTGACTGACTGACTGACTGAACATAGGCATAATACAGACAATTAGTTCTGTGTTTGAGTCAATGAATTATGAATGAATATCACTAACTGTGAATTTCCACCAAACAGGTATAAAGATCATTTTAATATATTTAAAATACTTTATGATTTAGAAGTATCTTGAAAATGATTACAAACTATAAAAATACAGAAAAACTATGATTATTTTCCATGGATTAAATTGTCTCTCAGTTCCCAGAGACCTAAGGAACCCTTCAAGATTTTAGCTGGCAATGCAAAGTGACATATCATGCACTCCTTGGATTATTGTGCTTTTTAAAATCTGGGATCCAGAAAGAAACTTTATTAATGCAATCTGTTCTAGTATTTTTAACACAAATTGCATGGAATCCCAACTGATATATACTTATCAGACAATTTTATGTTATCACATGTATTCTATACTACTTAGGGATATGAAACTGGTCCTACTAATACTCATTTTTCTCACAGACCTAAACATAGCTCCATATATATTCAAGTTGCTGAATAGGTGTTCCTAGAACTGAATCATCTACTCAGAAAGTGTCGGTTGAGAGAATGGTACATCCCACAAAAGACATTCTCCAAGGTATACAATCTCCTTTATTCATCCCGTAAAGATAATGGAATTCCTACTCATCTCCTCCCCACTTACTGAGAATCACTCCCAGAGAATCTCTGTAATTTCACTTCCTCTGCTGAAGGGGCTAAAAAGTTTAATATCATTGATCTGGCTCAATTATATATTTACAAGGAGACAAGATGATTTAAACTAGGAATATTAGGTAACTTGCATTAGAGGTGAAGAATTCATATTAGTCTCAAATAGGTAGTACAGAGCAGTGAGGAGAGTTTGGAAAGCCAATGTTGATTTCAGTCTCTCTTTAAAAATGGTCCATAGTCCTTCATGGACCTTCATTAGCATCATTTAAAAATGAAAATGTGAAAGTGAAAGTCAAGTCCGGAATTTTCCAGGCCAGAACACTGGAGTGGGTAGCCTTTCCCTTCTCCAGAGGATCATTTGAAGTTTCTTTAAAATGCAAGTTTAGAGACCTTATCCCACACCTATTGAATCAGTCTTTTGAGACATGGATGGAAAATCTGCACTTGACAAATTCTTTGAGTAATTCAAATGCATGCTGAGGATAGGAAATCTTCATCTTTCGCCTGTAGGAGAGAACATGTACCAGGTATTATAGCTGTATTTGACCCATGGCCACAGCACAAAATTAGCCTTAGCTTTCCTGAGGAGCTAAACTCTCCTCTTATATCAGGTAAGACATCATGTTTATGAAGAAAAACTGAAAAATATGAAACAGGTATCAGGATATAGTACAAACTATGTACGAGTATAGTAAAGCAAGGGAAAATAAAGTTTGGGTAAGACTGCAAAGCTGGTTTGTTGTCAGCTTACACTGCAACAATTCTTCTGATTCATATCCAGAAAATGTGAATAAATCCACAAGTCTTTCTTTATGCACGTATGATTTAAGTTTCAGTGCCACTCAGTTAGATCACAATCCATGTAAACAGACTGGCTGAATCACTAAATATCCCGCTTGGAAATCTTTTAACCAGATTAGGAGCCCCTGGGTCTGCACATTGAAAATGATTTTTCAAAAAGGATCTACAGTAATTAGTGATTAGTGGGGTTTCTGGAACAACTGTCTCACAGTCTAAGATGGCTAATCCATAAATGCGTTAATTGTATTAGATGCGTGTAGGTAAGATAAAAAGTCTACCAAGTGGGAAAATCACTGAATTATTCTGTATAGTTCACTGGGGAAAATGGTGTCAATATCTACCTGTAATATTACAGACATAGCACAGGCATTATAGCTGTCACCAGATGGTCAATACCAGACTGATTATATTCTTTGCAGCCAAAGATGGAGAAGCTCTCTACAGTCAGCAAAAACAAAACCAGGAGCTGACTGTGGCTCAGATCATGAACTCATTATTGCCAAATTCAGACTTAAATTGAAGAAAGTAGGAAAAACACTAGACCATTCAGGTATGACTCAAATCAAATCCCTTACAATTATACAGTGGAAGTGACAAACAGATTCAAGGGATTAGATCTGATAGACAGAGTGCCTGAAAAACTATGGATGGAGGTTCATGACATTGTACAGGAGGCAGTGATCAAGACCATCCCCACGAAAAAGAAATGCAAAAAGGCGAAATGGTTCTCTGAAGAGGCCTTACAAATAGATATGAAAAGAAGAGAAGTGAAAGGAAAAGGAGAAAAAGAAAGATATACCCATTTGAATACTGAGTCCCAAAGAATAGCAAGGAGAGATAAGAAAGGCTTCCTCAGGGATCAATGCAAAGAAATAGAGGAAAACAAAGAATGGGAAATACTAGAGATCTCTTCAAGAAAATTAGAGATGCCAAGAGAATTTTTCATGCAAAGATGGGCACAATAAAGGACAGAAATGGTACGGACCTAACAGAAGCAGACGATATTAAGAGATGGCAAGAATACACAGAAGAACTATACAAAAAAGATCTTTAAGACCCAGATAATCATGATGGTGTGATGACACACCTAGAGCCAGACATCCTGGAATGTCAAGTCAAGGGAGGCTTAAGAAGCATCACTACGAACAAAACTAGTGGAGGTGATGGAATTCCATGTGAGCTATTTCAAATCCTAAAAGGTAATGCTGTGAAAGTGTTGCACTCAATATGCCAGTAAATTTGGAAAACTCAGCAGTGGCCACAGGACAGGAAAAGGTCAGTTTTCATTCTGATCCCAAAGAAAGGCAATGCCAAATGATGCTCAAACTACCGCACAATTGTACTCATCTCACATGCTAGTAAAGTAACGCTCAAAATTCTCCAAGCCAGCCTTTAACAGTTCTTGAACCATGAACTTCCAGGTGTTCAACTGTTTTTAGAAAAGGCAGAAAAACCAGAGATCAAATTGTGAACATCTGTTGGATCATCAAAAGTGAAACTGAAGTCACTCAGTCGTGTCCGACTCTTTGTGACCCAGTGGACTGTAGCCCACCAGGCTCCTCCATCCATGGGATTCTCCAGGCAAGAATACTGGAGTGGGTTGCCATTTCCTTCACAGGGGATCTTCCTGACCCAGGGATTGAACCCAGGTCTCCCACATTGCAGGCAGATGCTTTAACCTCTAAGCCACCAGGGAAGCCCCTGGATCATCGAAAAAGCATAAGAATTCCAGAAAAACATCTATTTCTGCTTTATTGACTATGCCAAAGCCTTTGACTGTGTGGATCACAACAAAGTGTGGAAAATTCTTCAAGAGATGTAATACCAGACCACCTAACTTGCCTCCTGAGAAATCTGTATGCAGGTCAAGAAGCAACAGTTTCCAAATCAGGAAAGAAGTAAGTCAAGGCTGTATATTATCACCCTGCTTATTTAACTTATATGCAGAGTGTATCACGAGAAATGCTGGGCTGGATGAAGCATAAGCTGGAGTCAAGAGTGCCAGTAGAAATATCAATAACCTCAGATATGCAGATGACACCACCCTTATGGCAGAAAGTGAAGAAGAACTAAAGAGCCTCTTGATGAAAGTGAAAGAGGAGAGTGAAAAAGTTGGCTTAAAACTCAACATTCAGAAAACGAAGATCATGGCATCTGGTCCCATCACTTCAAGGTAAATCGATGGGGAAACAGTGGAAACAGTGGTGGACTTTATTTTGGGGGGCTCTAAAATCACTGCAGATGGTGATTGCAGCCATGAAATTTAAAGACGTTTGCTTCTTGGAAGGAAAGTCATGACCAATCTAGACTGCACATTAAAAAGCAGAGACATTACTTTGTCAGCAAAGGTCTGTCTCATCAAAGCTATGGTTTTTCCAGTAGTCATGTATGGATGTGAGAGTTGCACTAAAGAAAGCTGAGTGCCGAAGAACTGATGCTTTTGAACTGTGGTGTTGGAGAAGACTCCTGAGAGTCCCTTGGACAGCAGGGAGATCCAGCCAATCCACCCTAAAAGAAATCAGTGAATATTCATTAGAAGGACTGATGCTGAAGCTGAAACTCCAATACTCTGGCCACCTGATGTGAGGAACTGACTCATTTGAAAAGATCCTGATGCTGGAAAAGATTGAAGGCGGGAGGAGCAGGGGATGGCAGAGGATGGTTGATGTCATCATCAATTCAATGGACATGAGTTTGAGTAAACTCCGGGAGCTGGTGATGGACAAGGAGGCCTGGTGTGCTGTAGTCCATGGGGGGTCACAAAGAGCCAGACACGACTGAGCAACTGAACTGACTGACTGACTGACTGAACATAGGCATAATACAGACAATTAGTTCTGTGTTTGAGTCAATGAATTATGAATGAATATCACTAACTGTGAATTTCCACCAAACAGGCATAAAGATCATTTTAATATATTTAAAATACTTTATGATTTAGAAGTATCTTGAAAATGATTACAAACTATAAAAATACAGAAAAACTATGATTCTTTTCCATGGATTAAATTGTCTCTCAGTTCCCAGAGACCTAAGGAACCCTTCAAGATTTTAGCTGGCAATGCAAAGTGACATATCATGCACTCCTTGGATTATTGTGCTTTTTAAAATCTGGGATCCAGAAAGAAACTTTATTAATGCAATCTGTTCTAGTATTTTTAACACAAATTGCATGGAATCCCAACTGATATATACTTATCAAACAATTTTATGTTATCACATGTATTCTATACTACTTAGGGATATGAAACTGGTCCTACTAATACTCATTTTTCTCACAGACCTAAACATAGCTCCATATATATTCAAGTTGCTGAATAGGTGTTCCTAGAACTGAATCATCTACTCAGAAAGTGTCGGTTGAGAGAATGGTACATCCCACAAAAGACATTCTCCAAGGTATACAATCTCCTTTATTCATCCCGTAAAGATAATGGAATTCCTACTCATCTCCTCCCCACTTACTGAGAATCACTCCCAGAGAATCTCTGTAATTTCACTTCCTCTGCTGAAGGGGCTAAAAAGTTTAATATCATTGATCTGTCTCAATTATATATTTACAAGGAGACAAGATGATTTAAACTAGGAATATTAGGTAACTTGCATTAGAGGTGAAGAATTCATATTAGTCTCAAATCACATCACAGTCAGGTATTTACAAAAATGTGTTCATAAGCCTTGGAGCGAGTGATGGGGATGTAATATAAAACATGGTGATTCTAGTTAACAACACTGCATTGCATACTTCAAAGTTTCTGAGAATAAATTGATCTTAAAAGTGCTTATCACAAGAAAAACTTTATAACCGTGTGTGGTGATAGATGTTGACTAGATTTATTGTGGCGATCATTTCACAATAAATACGCACTGCTGTTGTTCAGTCGCTGTCATGTCCGATTCCCCGCAACCGCATGGTCTGCAGCATGCCAGGCTTCCTTGTCCTTTAGTATCTCCAGGGGTTTGCTCAGATTAATATCCATTGAGTTGGTAATGCTGCATAACCATCTCATCCTCTGCTGTCCCTTTATCCTTTTGCCTTCACTCTTTCCCGGTCTCAGGATCTTTTCCAATGAGTTGGCACTTTGCATAAGGTGGCTAAAGTATTGGAGCTTCAGCTTCAGCGTCAGTCCTTCCAATGAGTATTCAGGGTTGATTTCTTTTAGGATGGACTGGCTTGATCTCTTTGCTGTCCAAGAGACTCTCAAGAGTCTTCTTCAATACCACAGTTCAAAAGCATCAATGCTTTGGCATTCAGCCTTCTTTACGGCCCAACTCTCATATCCGAACATTACTAGCAAAACCATAGTTTTGACTATATGGATCTTTGTCAACAGACTGATGTCTGTGCTTTATAAATACAATGTCTATGTTTGTCATATCTTTCCATCCAAGAAGCAAGCATCTTTTAATTTCATAAATACATATAAAATCATTTTTCATTACATCTGAATATAATTTCACACGTCAATTATACCTTAATTTTTTTTTAATCTCTTAGAAGTGACATTTAGGAGTAGGAAAAAACACTGGAACTTCCATTCTAGATTGGATAAAGTAATGAGAGCTGGACTTACCCTCTCACCTAAAACAACTAAAAATCTGGGCAAAATACACATTGTAATCAGCTTTCAGAAATTCGATTTCGGGTGACAGAGAACAGTGATCACTGATGGAAGGGAGGAAAAACAAGTGAGTCACAGGCTTTCCCCAGCTTACCTCCTAGAGAGAGTTTTTGTACTGAATCATAAAGAGGGTGAAGCCAAGCAGATCCTAGCAAATCCACTGAGGGGAGGAGGTGGAGGTGGACCTGAGGAAGTCAGGATGTCTAGAGGTAACAAATCTAAGCAGCAGAGAAGAGATCTGCATAGAGAAAGGACTCTGAAGACAGACCAAGGGTCCTGATTGCTGAGCAGCTCATGTGTGTGAGGAAACTACCCAAGAATCGGGAAAAACTCAATCAAAAGGATAAACATGCATAATTCCTAGGGCACACAGAAGGCTGAGTATAATTTGTTTTCCCTTCAGCCAGAGTGGAAAAACTCATAATTTGCAGGGAAATGGGAAGAAGGTATTACCTCAGAGATGGGGCAAGGTGAGCCCTATACTAAATGTTTCCCAGGTTCCAGCTAACGAAGCTTAAAAAGAAGCCTCATAAACAAAAGTCAACCTTCCTCCAACAAATCTAAAACAGTTGAATTTGTGATAGAAAATACTATTACAAAGAAAATGGAACTCTAGGTTTAGATGACTTATTGATGAATTTTACTAAATGCCAAAAGAAAAAAAAAAAAAAAACTAAATCCTATAACATATTCTTCCATAAAATCAAAGAGGAAGGAATAATCCTCAACTAACTTTTCTTATAAGGCCAATATTATCCTGATACCTAAACCAGACAAAAACACTACATAAAAGGCAAGTATTCTTCATCCACACTGATATTATAATCTTAATATAGTTTTAGCAATGTGAGTCCACCAATATATAAAACTATAATACATCATAAATGGAATTTATTCTAGGAATACAAAAATAAATCACTTCAAAACTTAACCAGTGTAATTCAGCATGTTAACAGACTGAAAAAGGAAATCTATATGCCACTCTGAATAGATAGAGAAAAAGCACCTGACAATGTAATACTCCATTCTTGATTTAAACAGAAAAACTCTCAGCAAACTAGAAATAGAAGGGAACTTCCTCAATCTGATACAAGGCATATGAAAAAAAAGTGACAAGTAACACCATACTTAACAGGTAAAAGACTAAATGCTTTCCCTTTAAGGGCTGAATAAAATGAAATATGTCTTACCACTTCCATCCAACACTGTTTTGGAGGCTTTATTCAGTGTAAAATTCAAGAATAAGAAATAAAAGGCAACCAGATGGAAAAGAAAGGGAAAAAACGTCTTGCTTTATAGACAGTGTAATCACCTATTTAGAAAATCCCCAAACTGCTTCCTATTTCTGAAAAGCTCATGCCCTATTTGATCTACCAGAATTCTACCCCATTTCTAGACCTAGTTCAAATGTTACTTTATACCCATTGGACTTATTTCTTCCTCTCTTTATTTTATTTTATTTATTTATTTTACTTTACAATACTGTATTGGTTTTGCCATACATCAACATGAATCCACCACGGGTGCACATAAGTTCCCACTCCTGAACCCCCCTCCCACCTCCCTCCTCACACCATCCCTCCGGCTCACCCCAGTGCACCAGCCCCAAGCATCCTGTATCCTGCATCGAACCTAGACTGGCGATTCGTTTCTTATATGATATTATACATGTTTCAATGCCATTCTCCCAAATCATCCCGCCCTCTCCCTCTCCCATCATCAAAAAGAATACATTTGAATCAGTTCTAATGAGATGGATGAAACTGAAGCCGATTATTCAGAGTGAAGTAAGCCAGAAAGAAAAACACCAATACAGTATACTAACACATATATATGGAATTTAGAAAGATGATAACCATATCCCTGTATGCGAGACAGCAAAAGAGACGCAGACGTACAGAACAGACTTTTTCTTCCTCTCTTGAACTCCCTCAGTACTGAGTAATACTAAGTTCTCTATTGGGTAGAGAAAAATTGCATCATGGTTTGATTCTAAGGTTAGATGTATACATGTCTCAGCTTCTCTTCCAAGCCATTAATTCCTTGAGAGTTAGAGCATGCATTTTGGTCATCCTTTTCCTTATCAGAGAAACTAGTCTAGTGCCTGAGCAATAGAAAACCTCAAGGAATACTCGCTGCTGTCAGTACTTGCTTGTCAATCATACAGCTCATCTGCTTTTTATAACAATCTATCTGGGTATAGTTGCCTTACAATGTTGTTAGTTTCTGCTGTACAACGAAGTGAATCAGTTACATGTATATACATATCCCCTTCCCTCTAGGATCTCCCTCTCACCCTCCCCATCCCACCATCTGGGTCACCACAGAGCACTGAGCTGAGCTCCCCGTGCTCTACAGCAGGATCCCACTGGCTTCCTATCTTATATATGGTCGTGTATTTATGTCCGTCTGAAGCTCATGTGCTTTTGAGTGCAGTGTTCTATACGTTCTTTCACTCATGTTCATGGAGTTCTCCTATCTTATAGAAGTGGAATATGCAAACTTCAGTTTCAGCTGACTTACCGTATCCTCTACTAACTATAAACCTGCTGCTGCTGCTAAGTCGCTTCAGTCGTGTCCGACTCTGTGCGACCCCATAGACGGCAGCCCACCAGGCTCCCCCCATCCACGTAAGTACATTTCTATTGCTGCAATATAAAAGTTACACATTTTAAAAATGATTATAATTATAATTTTCTACTGAAGAGATTTTAAATCCCGAGATACATCTTATAGTCCTGACAGAGAAGACATGGGAAAAAAATTTAACTGCTGTATATTTTGGCTGTAAGAAGCAGATGCTGGGAAAATTTTCTGAACCACTCAGCAACCTCAGCTACTTTGATAGCACAGGCCAAGAAGCTGCACAAGCTTTTGACTTCCTGTTGAAAATTGGTCAATATGAACTAGTGGTTTATGCTCAGCTCTCAGTTTCTCATGCACTGAGCTGCTGTGGTCGGCGGTATGTCTGACCCTCTTTCTGCGGGCAAAGCTCATCTTCATGTGCAGCTCTTGTTGTTTAAGGAAAGCACACACAATTTTCTGAACAATACAATGCTCATTCCTTCTGGCAGCCCAGTCCTATGGCAAAACTTCCTCAGCCTCAGGTGTAACAAGGCACTGCAATGTTCTGTTGTTGGACTGTGGGGAACCAGGTTTCAGTGGCTTGCCTATAAATCAAGGGACAAATTTTCAGCATTAATGGCAACCACCTACTTTTATTTAATGTGATTTAAATGTTTGTTAAACAATGTTGAATTTTAAATGCTTTATTTTTTTTTTTTACTTTAAGCTATTATCTATAGAAACTTAAAAATAATGTGTATGTTGGGAATTCTCTGGAAGTGTAGTGGTTAAGAATCCAAGCTTCCACTGAAGGAGACGTAGGTTTGATTCCTGGTCAGAGAACCAAAATCCCACATGCCATGTGGCATCACCAAAAAAACAAAAGCAAAAAATAAGTGTGTACTGTAATAAAGCGCAAGTTTGTGGGAATACTGTTATATGCCAATAGATAATTCATACACTTGCCAGGTGGCTATCACATTGACCAGCCTCATTTGATGAAAAGACCATTCTTCACTTGCAATTATTTCTTGACCTGTCTTTGCTTCTGATTATTTGCAATGAGGATCATGGACCAGGAGTCAGATAAACCTGGGTTCACATCCCAGTTACTCCACTATATAGCTGCATGTGTTTGGGTAGTATCCTTTCATGGTTTCCCTCATCAGTAGAGTTGCACAAAGATCTCAGAGTGAGTAAAAATATCACAAATGTTGGGTTTGAGGTGGAATTTGAATGGATCATACAGAAGAGACAGAGTGTGTACTAGAAAGAATGTTTGAGGGCGAGGAAATCTGAGCTCTGTTTTGGGCTTGAACTTTGGTTGGTCCTTTTACAGCTTAAGGTCTTTATACCTGAGCTGTCTTCCTGTACCTGGCTGCACAGTGCTAATGGTTAAGTATCATTCTCAGGTTCTGCAGTGCTGTGGACAAGGGCTATCCCACAGACTGCTAGGGTTCAGATCCAACTCCTCCCCTCACTAACTGAGTGGCCCCATGTACATCACTAACCTTCCCAGACTTCACTCCTTGGCTGTCTAATGAGGAAGCTGGGTTATGCGGCCTCTAAGGCCCTCTCTAGCTTCCACCTAAAAGAACAAGGGTAATTGTGTAGAAACATCTATTTCTGCTTTATTGACTATGCCAAAGCCTTTGACTGTGTGGATCACAATAAACTGTGGAGAATTCTTAAAAAGATGGGAATACCAGACCACCTAACCTGCCTCTTGAGAAATCTGTATGCAGGTCAGGAAGCAACAGTTAGAACTGGACATGGAACAACAGACTGGTTCCAAATAGGAAAAGGAGTACGTCAAGGCTGTGTATTGTCACCCTGCTTATTTAACTTATACGCAGAGTACATCATAAGAAACGCTGGACTGGAAGAAACACAAGCTGGAATCAAGACTGCCGGGAGAAATATCAATAACCTCAGATATGCTGATGACACCACCCTTATGGCAGAAAGTGAGGAGGAGCTAAAAAGCCTCTTGATGAAAGTGAAGGTGGAGAGCGAAAAAGTTGGCTTAAAGCTCAACATTCAGAAAACGAAAATCATGGCATCTGGTCCCATCACTTCATGGGAAATAGATGGGGAAACAGTGGAAACAGTGTCAGACTTTATTTTTTGGGCTCCAAAATCACTGCAGATGGTGACTGCAGCCATGAAATTAGAAGACGCTTACTCCTTGGAAGAAAAGTTATGACCAACCTAGATAGCATATTCAAAAGCAGAGACATTACTTTGCCGACTAAGGTCTGCCTAGTCAANAAAAGCACACACAATTTTCTGAACAATACAATGCTCATTCCTTCTGGCAGCCCAGTCCTATGGCAAAACTTCCTCAGCCTCAGGTGTAACAAGGCACTGCAATGTTCTGTTGTTGGACTGTGGGGAACCAGGTTTCAGTGGCTTGCCTATAAATCAAGGGACAAATTTTCAGCATTAATGGCAACCACCTACTTTTATTTAATGTGATTTAAATGTTTGTTAAACAATGTTGAATTTTAAATGCTTTATTTTTTTTTTTTACTTTAAGCTATTATCTATAGAAACTTAAAAATAATGTGTATGTTGGGAATTCTCTGGAAGTGTAGTGGTTAAGAATCCAAGCTTCCACTGAAGGAGACGTAGGTTTGATTCCTGGTCAGAGAACCAAAATCCCACATGCCATGTGGCATCACCAAAAAAACAAAAGCAAAAAATAAGTGTGTACTGTAATAAAGTGCAAGTTTGTGGGAATACTGTTATATGCCAATAGATAATTCATACACTTGCCAGGTGGCTATCACATTGACCAGCCTCATTTGATGAAAAGACCATTCTTCACTTGCAATTATTTCTTGACCTGTCTTTGCTTCTGATTATTTGCAATGAGGATCATGGACCAGGAGTCAGATAAACCTGGGTTCACATCCCAGTTACTCCACTATATAGCTGCATGTGTTTGGGTAGTATCCTTTCATGGTTTCCCTCATCAGTAGAGTTGCACAAAGATCTCAGAGTGAGTAAAAATATCACAAATGTTGGGTTTGAGGTGGAATTTGAATGGATCATACAGAAGAGACAGAGTGTGTACTAGAAAGAATGTTTGAGGGCGAGGAAATCTGAGCTCTGTTTTGGGCTTGAACTTTGGTTGGTCCTTTTACAGCTTAAGGTCTTTATACCTGAGCTGTCTTCCTGTACCTGGCTGCACAGTGCTAATGGTTAAGTATCATTCTCAGGTTCTGCAGTGCTGTGGACAAGGGCTATCCCACAGACTGCTAGGGTTCAGATCCAACTCCTCCCCTCACTAACTGAGTGGCCCCATGTACATCACTAACCTTCCCAGACTTCACTCCTTGGCTGTCTAATGAGGAAGCTGGGTTATGCGGCCTCTAAGGCCCTCTCTAGCTTCCACCTAAAAGAACAAGGGTAATTGTGTAGAAACATCTATTTCTGCTTTATTGACTATGCCAAAGCCTTTGACTGTGTGGATCACAATAAACTGTGGAGAATTCTTAAAAAGATGGGAATACCAGACCACCTAACCTGCCTCTTGAGAAATCTGTATGCAGGTCAGGAAGCAACAGTTAGAACTGGACATGGAACAACAGACTGGTTCCAAATAGGAAAAGGAGTACGTCAAGGCTGTGTATTGTCACCCTGCTTATTTAACTTATACGCAGAGTACATCATAAGAAACGCTGGACTGGAAGAAACACAAGCTGGAATCAAGACTGCCGGGAGAAATATCAATAACCTCAGATATGCTGATGACACCACCCTTATGGCAGAAAGTGAGGAGGAGCTAAAAAGCCTCTTGATGAAAGTGAAGGTGGAGAGCGAAAAAGTTGGCTTAAAGCTCAACATTCAGAAAACGAAAATCATGGCATCTGGTCCCATCACTTCATGGGAAATAGATGGGGAAACAGTGGAAACAGTGTCAGACTTTATTTTTTGGGCTCCAAAATCACTGCAGATGGTGACTGCAGCCATGAAATTAGAAGACGCTTACTCCTTGGAAGAAAAGTTATGACCAACCTAGATAGCATATTCAAAAGCAGAGACATTACTTTGCCGACTAAGGTCTGCCTAGTCAAAGCTATGGTTTTTTCCTATGGTCATGTATGGATATGAAAGTTGGACTGTGAAGAAAGCTGAGC
>SJYX01012838.1:360690-510732 GCA_006410675.1 Oreotragus oreotragus | reverse complement strand
ATATTCAAAAGCAGAGACATTACTTTGCCGACTAAGGTCTGCCTAGTCAAAGCTATGGTTTTTTCCTATGGTCATGTATGGATATGAAAGTTGGACTGTGAAGAAAGCTGAGTGCTGAAGAATCGATGCTTTTGAACTGTGGTGTTGTAGAAGACTCCTGAGAGTCCCTTGGACTGCAAGGAGATCCAACCAGTCCATTCTGAAGGAGATCAACTCTGGGATTTCTTTGGAAGGACTGATGCTAAAGCTGAAACTCCAATACTTTGGCCAACTTATGCGAAGAGTTGACTCATTGGAAAAGACTCTGATGCTGGGAGGGATTGGGGGCAGGAGGAGAAGGGGACGACCGAGGATGAGATGGCTGGATGGCATCACGGACTCGATGGACGTTAGTCTGAGTGAACTCCGGGAGATGGTGATGGACAGGGAGGCCTGGCATGCTGCAATTCATAGGGTCGCAAAGAGTCGGACACGACTGAGCGACTGAACTGAACTGAAGGCCCTCTCTAGCTTCCACCTAAAAGAACAAGGGTAATTGTGTAGAGATTAAATTAAGGGCTCTAGAGCCATCCTGCCTAGATTTACAATCATTATACTTGATGCCTCATCTGTAAACTGTAAAACACAAACTTTGATGGTTCCTACCCCACATGATTATTTTTAATGAAAATTAAATAAGCTAGTATTTGTAAAATTCCTTCAACCTTGCCTGGTACATAATAAGCCCCCAAGAAACGTTAGGATTCCCTGGTAGCTCAGCTGGGAAAGAATCCACCTGCAGTGCTGGAGATCCCAGTTCGATTCCTGGGTTGGGAAGATCTGCTGGAGAAGGGATAGGCTACCCACTTCAATATTCTTAGGCTTCCCTGGTGGCTCAGCTGGTAAAGAATCTGCCTACAATGCAGGTGACCTTGATTCTATCCCTGGGTTGAGAAGATTCCCTGGAGAAGGGAACGGCTACCCACTCCATTCCAGCCAGGAGAATTCCAGGGACTGTATAGTCTATGGGATCTCAAAGAGTTGGACATGACTCAGCAACTTTCACTTCACTTCAAAAGATGTGAGTTTTTATTATTACAATGATTCATATCAGGGAGAAGCAACATGACCTCAAGTGTAGAGTCTGAAAGTATTAGCAGAATCAGAGCAGTCTAGATTTCTTAAAAAAAAAAAAAACAACAAACAAACTCTGGTGTCATTCTCTACTACAAGTTGAGAGAGACAGTCTGTGATCAAGCCTCACCTCTACCGGCTCCCTCCTCTTCCTCTCCATTCTAGTGTCCTCAGTGCCCTCCACTCGCCTCAACGGTGTTCAGTTTCCTTTTCAATCCTCCATCAGGGTTTGTTTTCTTCCTAACATAATTCCTTGCTCTGGAACTTTCCCCTTAAGTATGCTGTAATAATGATAATAATGCTGACAATTTAATCTTCAGGCATAGTAAGATGATGGATGGGAGGATTCTGAAAAAAGCACTTGCCCTCCAAGAATTTCATTCAGGAATTGATTTCAGCACTATAGAATGCAAAGAAGATTTTGGGTCCCAGAAGTTAAAGATACATTTTTATCCAAGCTTTATTTTTGGTTGTTTTGTCCTTTCATTTTGAGGTTTATATTATTGAAATATTGCCCTCATTAAATAGCATTATATAAAGAAAGAAAAATATGTAAGGGTTAGAAAATAGATCTTTTTAAAAAAGAGAGAGAAAGGCTATTAAAGTACAAATAAAATGTGAAAAGATTCATTATTTTACTTGAAAAGCCTTCATCGAGCACCTACTATGTACTAGTCACTCAAACAGATAATACACAGACAGATAAGACTTGATCTTGACTTATCATGTGGAGGAGTGATTTTTTTTATAAATATCATAAAAACAATAAAATATTTTTTAAAAATTTAAAATATTAAAAAAAATAATTGAGATTACCTGTGAAAACTCAGAACTTTGAAAAATCCCTTCTATTTATTTGAAGGTTTAGTAGTGTTTTATTTGCACTATACTTAAGGGGGGGCTGCATAATTGTTTTATCGGTTGGGCCTCAAGAGTCTTAACTGAACCCTGCATCATGGAGATAGCCAAGAAAAAGGGTGAGGAGCAGCAGAGGTTGATATGAAGAAGTGGTATTTGGGATGTCTTAAAGGACAAATGAAAGTCTCTCTACCTAGTGATGTGAAAGGGGAGGGGAAGGGACTTATAAGCTAAGCAGAAAACCCAGATGATGCTCCTTTGAAAGTCTAAAAGATGTGTGCCCTGTCCAGTAAGTGCAGTGGTTCATTGCTGCTGGAGCACATAATAGGGAAGAAGTGGCGAGTAGGCTTCAGCCAGGTCACCAAGGGCCCCCTGAGCTCTGCTAAGATCCAGGTTGTTCTGTAAAGAAAATGCTGTGTCTGTGGTTGAACAGAGAGCAGCTTCAACTCCCAAGGAGTTCCAGGGAGATTTGAGGAGTGGGGTTTCACTTCAGGTTCAAGACCAGGGCTTGTCTGTATCACCTCATTTTCCCAGGCATTAGGCCTGGTCATTTGAGGGAAGGTATTATTGGGGCAAGCAGCTGAGATCATAACTGGCCAAGGAGATTCACAGAAGGCATTATTTTATCTGTTGCTATGAATTAGTCTTCCCACACAGAAAAAGTTGGATTTGTTTAGAATCAATCAAATTGGTAACCAGCCAGTCTTTCTGCCATAACGCAATTCCCCAAACATCCCTGTTTATTTTCAGATTGTTTTCCTGTGAAAATGTTTTTGCCTATCTAGAGTGTCTATCCTATTCCAAACCTAAAATTAATAATAGCTAGAACATTTCTTGAGGCACTTCATTCTCAGGATCACACACTGTTAGTTCTTCAAGCAATTTTTAATTTGCCTCTCACTGAGATGTGTTAGCAATTAGGCTTCTGTTTTAATTCTTAGTGTTTCAGTGAACATAATTGTTGAGTCATGGCCTTACTATAGATAACTATATCATAGTTATTTCAATAGAGCTCTTATTCTAAGTGTTTGGGTAAAAAGGGCCAAGGCTAAATCTGTTCAACTTTTTTTTTTTTCAAAGCAAAAAGAAGAGGCCTTTGAATTTCAGAGACTCACCAGAAACTGAGTTGTGAAATATGTATCACTTACTGGCCTTTATCCCATAAGCTATAGAAAATACACTGACTAAATCCTTAGGAACAAGGACATAATTACTGTTACTCTTGTTTTACAACTGGAATACAAAAGAATAAAATGGCAGTAATTCTATTCTCAATTTTTTGAAAAGTTTGAGAAGGACAGATATTAAATCTTTTAATGTTTTGTAGATTTCACCAGTGATGCTGAGAAGATAAACTTCTGTTGTTTAATCCATCCAGTGTTTAATCCATCCAGTGTGTGATACTTTATTATGGCATCCTTAGTCAATTAGCACAGGTACTATTGCAAACGTATTCGAATGGCTAAAATTAAGGAGTGCATTTGGAGTGGAGTTGGCTGCTTATAAAGAATGAGAGATTAAAAGAAGCACTGGACTGAAGAATGAATTAAGGAGCTGCCCAGGAAAGAAAATAATTGTAAGGCAACAAATAATTTGGGTGTCATCAGTATGGTCAACAGATCTTTTTGTTAAAACATAAAGTTTTTCTATTGGCTTCCCTAGTGGCTCACACTTTAAAGAATCTTCCTGCAATATGGGAGACCTGGGTTTGATCCCTGGGTTGGGAAGATCTCCTGGGGGAGGGCGTGGCAACCCACTTCAATGTTCTTGCCTGGAGAATCCCCATGGACAGAGGAGCCTGGCAGGCTACAGTCAGTGGGGTCGCAAAGAGTGAGACACGACTGAGTGACTAGGCGCGCGCGCACACACACACAAAGTTCTTCTATGAAACACTTCATAAACTGTAAAAACTCTCATTTTTCCTGTGCCTCCTACCTCCTTTTCCAGTATAATTGGATGTCAACTGCTTTACAGAGAAGGCAATGGCAACCCACTCCAGTGTTCTTGCCTGGAGAATCCCAGGGACAGAGGAGCCTGGTGGTCTGCAGTCCATGTGGTTGCAAAGAGTCAGACATGACTGAACGACTTCACTTTCATTTTTCACTTTCCACTTTCATACATTGGAGAAGGAAATGGCAACCCACTCCAGTGTTCTTGCCTGGAGAATCCTAGGGACGGGGGAGCGTGGTGGGCTGCTGTCTATGGGGTCGCACAGAGTCGGACACGACTGAAGCGACTTAGCAGCAGCAGCAGCAACTGCTTTAAATCAACTAATGATTCAGGAAAGGAGCATTAGTTTACTTCGGCCAAAGTGTGTCAAGGCTCACTTGCAATAAAAAATCAGTATAAACTGTCACCATGTGATTTGAACCATCAATACTGAACAAACCAGAGTAAATGGATGTTTGGATTTAACCAGGGCTAAGAATTATCAAAGTTAGTATGACAGAAATTTGAGGGACATAATCTTGAGAGCTAGTGAGTACAGATTTGAAATGTGAATCTCAGAGTCCAGGACAGATTGAGAGGAACATTAAGGTAGAAATAACTAAAAGACAAAAAGGAAGGATCAGAGAGCTAGCTTTGAGCTATTGTGCAGAAGACATGAAGGGAAGGGAAGAAAGGTTGGAAAAAAGCAGAGAAAAGTTAATTTGTATTGCATGCTTATTTTAACACAGGTAACATTATCACCATTTACAATGGAGAAAATGGAAGTGTGATAAGTTTGGGTGACTTGTGTACAGTCATAGAAGTATGCAGGCAGCATTCAGGTTCAGTTCTGATAGTGTAATCCATGCCTTTTCTGCTATTCTTCATTAACTGTAAGTTAAAGAGCAAGATGGGAGAAAAGAAATAGACAGAAGTCAATCAAAAGGATGATGCTTAAAGTCTAAAGTACTGGTGTTGACACACTTAAGCCTGAGGAAAAGTTTCAAAGTGTGGCTTCCCATGAATTTGCTGGAGTGGAGGAGAGCTAACTGGAAAGAGTTACAAATAAAATGTGAAAAGATTCATTATTTTACTTGAAAAGCCTTCACAGAGCACCTACTATGTACTAGTCACTCAAACAGATAATACACAGACAGATAAGACTTGATCTTGACTTATCATGTGGAGGAGTGATTTTTTTTATAAATATCATAAAAACAATAAAATATTTTTTAAAAATTTAAAATATTAAAAAAAATAATTGAGATTACCTGTGAAAACTCAGAACTTTGAAAAATCCCTTCTATTTATTTGAAGGTTTAGTAGTGTTTTATTTGCACTATACTTAAGGGGGGGCTGCATAATTGTTTTATCGGTTGGGCCTCAAGAGTCTTAACTGAACCCTGCATCATGGAGATAGCCAAGAAAAAGGGTGAGGAGCAGCAGAGGTTGATATGAAGAAGTGGTATTTGGGATGTCTTAAAGGACAAATGAAAGTCTCTCTACCTAGTGATGTGAAAGGGGAGGGGAAGGGACTTATAAGCTAAGCAGAAAACCCAGATGATGCTCCTTTGAAAGTCTAAAAGATGTGTGCCCTGTCCAGTAAGTGCAGTGGTTCATTGCTGCTGGAGCACATAATAGGGAAGAAGTGGCGAGTAGGCTTCAGCCAGGTCACCAAGGGCCCCCTGAGCTCTGCTAAGATCCAGGTTGTTCTGTAAAGAAAATGCTGTGTCTGTGGTTGAACAGAGAGCAGCTTCAACTCCCAAGGAGTTCCAGGGAGATTTGAGGAGTGGGGTTTCACTTCAGGTTCAAGACCAGGGCTTGTCTGTATCACCTCATTTTCCCAGGCATTAGGCCTGGTCATTTGAGGGAAGGTATTATTGGGGCAAGCAGCTGAGATCATAACTGGCCAAGGAGATTCACAGAAGGCATTATTTTATCTGTTGCTATGAATTAGTCTTCCCACACAGAAAAAGTTGGATTTGTTTAGAATCAATCAAATTGGTAACCAGCCAGTCTTTCTGCCATAACGCAATTCCCCAAACATCCCTGTTTATTTTCAGATTGTTTTCCTGTGAAAATGTTTTTGCCTATCTAGAGTGTCTATCCTATTCCAAACCTAAAATTAATAATAGCTAGAACATTTCTTGAGGCACTTCATTCTCAGGATCACACACTGTTAGTTCTTCAAGCAATTTTTAATTTGCCTCTCACTGAGATGTGTTAGCAATTAGGCTTCTGTTTTAATTCTTAGTGTTTCAGTGAACATAATTGTTGAGTCATGGCCTTACTATAGATAACTATATCATAGTTATTTCAATAGAGCTCTTATTCTAAGTGTTTGGGTAAAAAGGGCCAAGGCTAAATCTGTTCAACTTTTTTTTTTTTCAAAGCAAAAAGAAGAGGCCTTTGAATTTCAGAGACTCACCAGAAACTGAGTTGTGAAATATGTATCACTTACTGGCCTTTATCCCATAAGCTATAGAAAATACACTGACTAAATCCTTAGGAACAAGGACATAATTACTGTTACTCTTGTTTTACAACTGGAATACAAAAGAATAAAATGGCAGTAATTCTATTCTCAATTTTTTGAAAAGTTTGAGAAGGACAGATATTAAATCTTTTAATGTTTTGTAGATTTCACCAGTGATGCTGAGAAGATAAACTTCTGTTGTTTAATCCATCCAGTGTTTAATCCATCCAGTGTGTGATACTTTATTATGGCATCCTTAGTCAATTAGCACAGGTACTATTGCAAACGTATTCGAATGGCTAAAATTAAGGAGTGCATTTGGAGTGGAGTTGGCTGCTTATAAAGAATGAGAGATTAAAAGAAGCACTGGACTGAAGAATGAATTAAGGAGCTGCCCAGGAAAGAAAATAATTGTAAGGCAACAAATAATTTGGGTGTCATCAGTATGGTCAACAGATCTTTTTGTTAAAACATAAAGTTTTTCTATTGGCTTCCCTAGTGGCTCACACTTTAAAGAATCTTCCTGCAATATGGGAGACCTGGGTTTGATCCCTGGGTTGGGAAGATCTCCTGGGGGAGGGCGTGGCAACCCACTTCAATGTTCTTGCCTGGAGAATCCCCATGGACAGAGGAGCCTGGCAGGCTACAGTCAGTGGGGTCGCAAAGAGTGAGACACGACTGAGTGACTAGGCGCGTGCGCACACACACACAAAGTTCTTCTATGAAACACTTCATAAACTGTAAAAACTCTCATTTTTCCTGTGCCTCCTACCTCCTTTTCCAGTATAATTGGATGTCAACTGCTTTACAGAGAAGGCAATGGCAACCCACTCCAGTGTTCTTGCCTGGAGAATCCCAGGGACAGAGGAGCCTGGTGGTCTGCAGTCCATGTGGTTGCAAAGAGTCAGACATGACTGAACGACTTCACTTTCATTTTTCACTTTCCACTTTCATACATTGGAGAAGGAAATGGCAACCCACTCCAGTGTTCTTGCCTGGAGAATCCTAGGGACGGGGGAGCGTGGTGGGCTGCTGTCTATGGGGTCGCACAGAGTCGGACACGACTGAAGCGACTTAGCAGCAGCAGCAGCAACTGCTTTAAATCAACTAATGATTCAGGAAAGGAGCATTAGTTTACTTCGGCCAAAGTGTGTCAAGGCTCACTTGCAATAAAAAATCAGTATAAACTGTCACCATGTGATTTGAACCATCAATACTGAACAAACCAGAGTAAATGGATGTTTGGATTTAACCAGGGCTAAGAATTATCAAAGTTAGTATGACAGAAATTTGAGGGACATAATCTTGAGAGCTAGTGAGTACAGATTTGAAATGTGAATCTCAGAGTCCAGGACAGATTGAGAGGAACATTAAGGTAGAAATAACTAAAAGACAAAAAGGAAGGATCAGAGAGCTAGCTTTGAGCTATTGTGCAGAAGACATGAAGGGAAGGGAAGAAAGGTTGGAAAAAAGCAGAGAAAAGTTAATTTGTATTGCATGCTTATTTTAACACAGGTAACATTATCACCATTTACAATGGAGAAAATGGAAGTGTGATAAGTTTGGGTGACTTGTGTACAGTCATAGAAGTATGCAGGCAGCATTCAGGTTCAGTTCTGATAGTGTAATCCACGCCTTTTCTGCTATTCTTCATTAACTGTAAGTTAAAGAGCAAGATGGGAGAAAAGAAATAGACAGAAGTCAATCAAAAGGATGATGCTTAAAGTCTAAAGTACTGGTGTTGACACACTTAAGCCTGAGGAAAAGTTTCAAAGTGTGGCTTCCCATGAATTTGCTGGAGTGGAGGAGAGCTAACTGGAAAGAGATGATTAATACCCAAAGCTCTGTGCATGTGGCACAGCAAAGGCCATCCTGTGGACATTTCAGGTCAGAGCAGGAGAGTGGAAGACAGAGCAAGAGTGGGAGAAAGAGAGAGATTGAGTAAGACATTCCTCAGCTGCTGCCTCAAAGAAGACGAAGTAATGAAACAACCCATACCAAGATTCTGTGTTCTTTCTTCCCATCTGATTTTAGGGAAGAACAAAAAACCCCCACAAGCAAAGGGTTCTTCTCTAAGTAAATTCATGACACATAAATCAAGTGTTTCAGTGCAGTTTGTGTGAGAAAGTGCATAAGACAAAATAGTGCAAAGAAGGTATATTTTTAGTCCATTTGATATTTTGATTTATCATAAAAGTCATTTGTTCTCACATTATGACCTCTAATCCTGACACAGTCATGATCTTAACTCTACAATGAGAAATACTAACCATGGAGTATCAATCAAGTAAGCTGAGGTACCTCTTGCTTGATGTTAAGAACAGTTACCAGCTCATCTAACTTGCTGCTCTGTGTATCATGCAAAAAGAGGCAGAAAATCTCATCTCAGTTAAACTCTGTGGGTGGAGAGGGTATATCTTAGGGCACATCTGAGTATCTGAGGTAACAGCACTCTGCAATACATGTTTTCAGAACTTCATCACAAGGCCTCATTGTTACTGGGTTCCCAAAACATGGCTGTCATAGAACTCAAGATATCTGAGAAAAAATGAAAATACTATGACTCATACTGTCTATGCTGCTCGAGTTACTTAAATTTCAGTCTATTTATGTTAATAAAAAAATCCCTGAAAATCCATTTGCATAGCATGCACCCACAATTCTTTAAAATAGATGGAGGAAAACTGTCTAACAGTTGCTATACATAGATACTCTATTGTTTAATTATTTAGATGACTGCTATTTAACTGCAATTCAAATGGATCATCTTCTAAAAGTTCAATTTTTAAGATAGAAAGGGACTTTTAGTTTAATGAGGTCCAAAAATAAAATTTATTCAATTATCCTGATAAGTGTGTTATCTAATTAGCTGAGTATCTGGAGCTGACACATGAGGAATAATAGCTATTGTTATATGCTTTGATTTTTTTATATTATTTAAGTGCTCACTTATGTGTGGGGTAATTTATATATAATATATCATTTTATTTTAACTGTATTGAGTAGGTGTTACTTATCATCATTTAAAACATAAAGAAGCTAAAGTCCAGGGGGCTAAGTTACTTGTTCACATGATCAGTAAATGGTAGTATGTGCATGCACACATGTTCAGTTGTGTTTGACTTCTTGTGATCCCAAGAACTGTAGCCCACCAGGCTCCTCTGTCCATGGAATTATCCAGGCAAGAATACTGGAGTGGGTTGCCATTTCCTCATCCAAGGGATCGTCCTGACCCAGGGATTGAACCTGTGTCTCTTGACTCTCCTGAAATGGAAGGTGGATTCTTTACCACTGAGCCACCTACGAAGCAGTAAATGGTAGGCTAGGCTTCATGTCTATAACTGAAAAGAGCCCAAATCAAAATTCAAACATAAATTTGACATATTTCCTGCTTTTGGTATCTTTTTATAATAACAATATTTAAAATATTAATAATTAACATTTATTAAGTACTTGTTATGCTTCAGTGAAAGTGAAAGTTGCTCAGTCATGTCCAACTCTTTGTGACCCCATGAACTATACAGTCCATGGAATTCTCCAGGCCAGAACACTGAAGATTCCATTCTCCAGGAGATCTTCCCAACCCTGGGATTGAACCCGGGTATCCTCCATTGCAGGCAGGCTCTATACCAGCTAAGCCACAGGAAAGCCCTATGCTTCAATAACTGGGTATAAATCAATTCAATCTTTACAACAGTTTCATGAGATGGTTGCTGCATTTGACAGATGAGGAAACTGAGGTACAGGGGTCCCATTAGTAGTCATTGACGGAGATAGACCAGAACCCAGGCTGACTCATTTCTCTTAACCACAGTCTACCTTTCTAGTTCCAGCTTGACTATCTTTGAGCTGACCTATATAGGCTTCCCTGGGCTTTAATCAGAGTAAACCAGAGATGCAGTTATTTTAGAAGTTCCTCTAGTCAGTTTGTGTTGCATTTAGCATGGCATCATCAGGAGTAGTTATGCCTAATCGAGAATCCAATTTCCCAGTATACTATATTCCCTACAATGCCTCTTATTCCTGTAACCATGATCCAAATCAAATCTCATAATATTCCAATGCAGCCTATCTTGACCAGTTGTACAAATCAATGGTTAAGAGCACAGGTCCTGAAACCTCTTGTTGCTGTGCATAAAATGATTAAATACATGTGAAATGTTCAAGTCAATAGCTGAAATATATAGTAAGTCAACAGAAAGTGTTAGGTATTATTAATATTCCTTACTATTTCCAAAATGGAGATAATTAAAGAGAACAGAAATCTGAACAGGAGAACTCATGCAGCAATCAGGATCCTGGCCCAGAACTCAATGACGTTTTCTATGATCTGAGGCATGAGGTTAATATACAATTCATCACAACAGGGAGAAAGTTGAGTGCAGATTGAAGAAGTCAGTGCTCAGAGTTCAGAGAGAAGGGATACAGGGTCAGTGACTGTTCAGTGAGCAGCCAAGGGCTCAGAGAATCCCAGGAGGTATATGGGGTCATGCTCCCCAAGATGGGCACTTTCAGTTCCTTTTGGACAAGGATTGTGTCAAGGAAAGGAGGCAACACAAATCTACTTTGCCAGAATAAAGACAGGTTTTAAAAAGTAAAATTAAATCTTACTCTCTGAAACTGGGCACAACCCAAGTAGTCCTGGTGTAGCCAAGCTGAGGTCTGAGCCATGGCACAGAAAGGTGAGTATTGGTAGCCATTACTCTCAAAAACTAGATGTTTGGCCACTCCCAGAAAATTTCCAGTTATACAGTCTGATATTTTGCATTAGGAATCTTGGCGCTCCCAGGCGCTGTGGAAGATATTTGAAAGAATAATCTATACACTTTACATGTCAGTTTATAGCATGCTTCATCTCCTACTATCTCTGAAAATGACAGCTTGATTATAATGTAATTATCTTTTGTCGTGAAGCTAGTGCATAATTTTATTTCCAGATGGGTTTATGTTGCTTATATTTAAACTCATTACTGGCAAAGTGGTCATGGAGCAAAATATAAATAAATAACCTAAAGGCAGACCATCATAAATTCCTTTAAAGAGGAATAAGGTGAGGACTGCAGGGAAAGCAGTCCCATCTGTCTTGTGTCACAAGTATCTCACTGCTTGAAAGATAAATATCTCTGACTTAAGAGGACAGAGGCAGTTCTGAGTCAGTGAAGATGTTTCTATGGAAATGAAAAAAATATGCAAATGGGGCCATAAAGAGCATCTGAGCCTCCCTACAACAGATAATTTGTCCTGGGGGAAGACCACATTACACAGAGAGCAGACACGAATAAGCCAGCATCAGGGGCCATTGGAAAGCAGGCAGCGAAGACACCATGTTATGTAGATGGATGGAGAAAATAATCAGAATCATCCCACAAATAACATTCCTCCTGCTTAAGAAGAAATGGTTTATTTCCGATTCTGCTCCCATGAAGTCTTTGGCAGATTGAGTCCTCTTGAGTCCCAATTTGCCCAATCATAGTATCTGTAAATTTTAAACTCTGAAATAGTCTATAATTTGATTTATCAAGTGATAATCATAAGAGATTCTGAAGTTAGGTGCCTCTCATTGCACTTGTCTGATTACATGGTCCTCAAAGGGTACCTGATAAGGTTGACTCACTCATTTACCACACAACTCTTAAGCCATGTACCAGGCACTGTAATAAAAACAATGCAATCAAGGTTATTGGAAAGAGGCAGGCAGGCTCCAATGAAAACTCTGATGTGGAAATATTTTTACTTTGGAAAATGCTTAATGGTGAGGGTGGTGTTTGGCTGGAGTCTTGGAGGAAATAGCAGTGTGGATACTGCTAGCTCCAGAAAGAAGGGGAAGGATACACCAAGGAGAGACGACACTGTATGTATATGTGTAAATACCTGCTGATGTGGGGATGGCTTCCTTCTCGGAATTTAACTTAATTTTTGTTTTGCTCTATTTTTCTAAATAAGCTATGAAGGAGACATGTTTAGGTACCAAGAGAATTAGAGACTAGTCCAGTATTATTTTATTCCCTTATAGTCTTAACTTTAAAAATATCACCCTACATTCAGATATTAGCACTTTTGAGTCCAGTCTTCTACTAAGTGTACATCTTCCTCTTTTATATATTGGAGCAGATGTGGATACCCAAACTTTATGAAAAGCAGCCATAGAGTTTTCTCAAAACCAAAGATGTGTTTCAAAGGGAGAAAGTATATTGTCCTTTGGCATAACTCTTCTAAGGACAGGTACAATTGGCAGTGATGACATTCACTCTAAGTCAATCATCTCATCTTGGATGGAAGGAAGAGTCAGGGTTCTCTTTCTCTCTCTGTCCTCTAACAGAACATTCAATGGTCAGTTTTCATAGTTTTTGGATAAACAATTATCATAGGAACTTAAATACTGCATGTTCTATTTGCTCCAACTCTGTGAAATGTACATTTTGAGAAAGGTTCATAGAGATCTTGGTGGGACTTATTTAGTCATAATTTATTATTCTGAGCACTGACAAAGGTCTTTATAGTGAAAGCTATGATTTTTCCAGTAGTCAGGTATGGGAAAGTTGGACCATAAAGAAGGCTGAGTGCTGAAGAGTTGATGCTTTCTAACTGTAGGGCTGGAGAAGACTCTTGAGAGTCCCTTGGACAGCAAAGAGATCAAACCAGTCAATACTAGAGGAAATCAATGCTGCATATGCATTGGAAGGACTGACACTGAAGCTGAAGCTCCAGTATTTGGGCCACCTGATGTGAAGAGCTGACTCACTGGAAAAGACCCTGATGCTGAGAAAGATTAAGGGGAGGAGGAGAAGAGGGTGACACAGGATGAGATGGTTGGATGGTATCATCGACTCAATGGACATGAGTTTGAGCTAACTCCAGGAAATAGTAAAGGACAGGGAAGCCTGGCATGCAGTCCATGGAGCTGCAAAAAGTTGGACATGACTTAACAACTGAACAACAACCAACAATTGGTAAAATAATTAAATTTATGGTATTAATGGGGCCATTCAGCCTATAAAGGGAAATTTGACCCAGTGTCTCTCAGAAGAGGTACTAATCTCTCCATGCCACAATGCAGTATGTATGAACACCAGTCATGGGGCTCTGATTTATAAAATTATAAAAACATACATTTGAACAATGTCTGTGGAAAATGCTAGGATAGATTAGCATGTATTCAACTACAGAAGAGCTCAAAGTATCTTACTACAGTAATCAGAGAAGACTGTCAATACATTAAAACAAATACTAAAAGTAATTTGTGTGTACATTCTAAGCCATTCCAGTTAGTCCACTGTATAGTCTATTGTTTTATAGATATATTAATAATCTGTCCACAGTAGATATAGACTGTTGTATAGATGGAGTATAATGGAGAAGCTCCAGCAAAATAGAATATTAACAAACCTTTATATATTATGCAGGCAGTCGTTTATTCAGGTTACTCTTACACTGAGTGACACAGGACTCAAAGAAACTTTTCATACTACAAGTTCAAAACAGTAAATTAGTATAGAGTTTGAGAACTTCATGGACTTGGGTACAGCCCTGAATCTTTTTAGGAGAGGGCCTACAAAAGTGGAAAGTGGAAAGATGGATCATGTTAAGTTTCAGCTTAAATCTAAATGACTTTTGTGTGGTTTGATCAAATTATCTGTGACCATCTAATATTTAATGATATTTCTGAAGCTGGTCACACAGTGCAAAAGAATGACCCATCAAATCTTTGCTTTTCAATATGCTATTTAGGTTGGTCATAGCTTTCCTTCCGAGGAGTAAACATCTTTTAATTTCATGGCTGCAGTCACCACCTGCAGTGATTTTGGAGCCCCCAAAAAATAAAGTCTGACACTGTTTCCACTGTTTCCCCATCTATTTCCCATGAAGTGATGGGACCAGATGCCATGATCTTAGTTTTCTGAATGTTGAGCTTTCAGCCAACTTTTTCACTCTCCTCTTTCACTTTCATCAAGAGGCTCTTTAGTTCCTCTTCACTTTCTCCCATAAGGGTAGTGTCACCTGCATATCTGAGGTTATTGATATTTCTCCCAGAGATCTTGATTCCAGCTTGTGCTTCTTCCAGCTCAGCATTTCTCATGATGTACTCTGCATATAAGTTAAATAAGCAGTGTGACAATATACAGCCTTGACGTACTCGTTTTCCTATTTGGAACCTGTGTGTTGTTCCATGTCCACTTCTAACTGTTGCTCCCTGACCTGCATACAGGTTTTTCAAGAGGCAAGTTAGGTGGTCTGATATTCCCATCTCTTTCAGAATTTTCCACTGTTACTGTAATCCACACAGTCAAAGGCTTTGGCATAGTCAATGAAGCAGAAATAGATGTTTTTCTGGAACCCTCTTGCTTTTTCAATGATCCAGCAAATGTTGGATTTGACCTTTGGTTCCTCTGCCTTTTCTAAAACCAGACTGAACATCAGGGAGTTCACGGTTCACGTACTGCTGAAGCCTGGCTTGGAGAATTTTGAGCATTACTTTACTAGCATGTGATATGAGTGCAATTGTGTGGTAGTTTAAGCATTCTTTGGCATTGCCTTTCTTTGGGATTGGAATGAAAACTGACCTTTTCCAGTCCTGTGGCCACTGCTGAGTTTTCCAAATTTGCTGGCATATTGAGTGCAGCACTTTCACAGCATCATCTTTCAGGATTTGTAATAGCTCAACTGGAATTCCATCACCTCCACTAGCTTTGTTCATAGTGATGCTCTCTAAGGCCCACTTGACTTCACGTTCCAGGATGTCTGGCTCCAGGTGAGTGAAAATGCATGTAAGTTACAGTAAAGAATTTTCAAGTCTATATGGGAAGAATTGTTACCAGAGAGGTGGTAGACAGGTTATAGTTGTACATTCAGAGAGAAAAAGAGAAATAGGACTCAGGCATCAGGCCCACTTCAGCATGAGGCTAGTGCCTGGCGTAAAAACAGACACACAAACCAATGGAATAGAATAGAGAACCCAGAAATAAATATCTGCTAATACAATCAATTCATCTTCAACTAGGGCACCAAGGATTACAAAGTGCGAAAAGGACAATCGCTTTAGTAAATAGTGTTCTGAGAATTTAGATATTCATATGCAAAAAAGGGGGCTTCCCTGATAGGTCAGTTAGTAAAGAATCCACCTGCAATGCAGGAGACCATATTTGATTCCTGTGTCTTCCCTGATGGCTCAGAGGATGAAGAATATGCTTGCAATGCAGGAGACCTGGGTATGATCCCTGGGTTGGGAAGATCTCTAGAGAAGGGAATAGCAACCCACTCCAGTATTCTTGCCTAGAGAATTCCCATGGACAGAGGAGCCTTGCAGGAGTCGGACATGACCGAGCAACTGAGCGCACGCACATACTTACATAATACATAAATATCAACTCAAAATGGATTAAAGACTTAAACATAAGATCTGAAACCATAAAATTTCTAGAAGAAAACATGGAGGAAAAGTTGCACGTCATTGGTCCTGGAAATGATTTCTTGCATATGATACCAGAGGCACAGACAACAAAAGCAAAAACGAACAAGTGAGACTACATTAAACTAAACAGCTTCTGCATAGCAATGGACACAATCAAGAAAATGAGAAGACAACCTATGGAAAGGGAGACTATAACTGCAAACCGTATACATAATAAAGAGTGAACATCTAAAGTATGTAAGAAACTTCTGCAACTCAATAGCTAAACAAAGTGATTAGAAATCTGATTAAAAAGCAGGCGAAAGGCCTGCATAGACATTTCTCTGAAAATTTAATAATACAAAAGGGCAAAAGTTGCTCAACATCACTAGCCATCAGGGAAATGCAAATCAAACAGTGAGATCTTATATTGCATTTGTTAGGATGACTGCATGAAAAAAAAAAAGGTAACAAAATGTGGAAAGGATTTAGAGAAGAGAGAATCCTGGTACACTGTTGGTGGGAACAAAAGTTGGCACCGCCACTATGGGGAACAGTATGGAGGTTACTCAAAAAATCAAAAGTAGATCTACCACATGATCCAGTAATTTCACTTCTGGGTATTTACCCAAAGGAACAGAAAGCAGGATTCTGAGAAGATACTTGCATTCTCATGTTCACTGCAACATTATTCACAATAGCCAAAATGTGAAAACAACATAACTGTCAACTCATGGATTAATGAATAAAGAAAATGTGGCTTATACACACAGTGGAATATCATTCAGCTTTACAAAGAAGAAAATCCTGGTTTTGGAAACAACGTGGATGGAACTGGAGGCCATTTTGCTAAATGAAATAAGCCAAATACACAAATACTGCATAATCTCACTTAAAGGTGGAATCTAAAATATTCAAACTTATAGAAGCAGAGTTGAATGATATTTGCCAGGGAGTAAGCAGGGAGGAAAATGAGGAGATGGTCACAGAGTATAAAGTTTCAATTACACAAAATAAGTTCTGGAGATCTGCTACATAGCATAGTGTCTACAGCTTGTAATACCATATTAGGTACTTACAATTTTCTAGAAGGGTAAATACTATTTTATGTGTTTGTACCATAAGAAATTAATGAATTAATAATAAAGGGGCCGGAAACTTTGGATGGTGATGGATATAGCTAAGGTCTTGATGGTGACATTGATTTCATGAGTGTATATTTATCCCCAAACTCATTGAATCATATACATTAAATATGTACTGTCTTTTATGTGTCAATCATACCTGAATAAAGTAAATTTTTAAAAATAACAAAATTAAATTATAAACACAACAAAATTTTTGTGTTTCACTACATGGTATAATTTTATTCATAGAGTTTTTCAATATAGTGTCAGATTGTCAGTTCACTTCTGTTCTTCAATCAATTGTATTACATTTACAACCATCCCATTTCAAACTTACCACTACATGAGGAGTATTATCATTATTTTTTTTACTCAGTCCTAGAGTTCTATTTATTATAGGTTCTTAGAAATTTTCTCTGACTGACACTGGAAAATAGCCCAGACAAATCCAATGCTGGTTGATAAATTACAAATGTCAGCTTAACTTAAATCAACTAGTGTNGGGTATTATCATTATTTTTTTTACTCAGTCCTAGAGTTCTATTTATTATAGGTTCTTAGAAATTTTCTCTGACTGACACTGGAAAATAGCCCAGACAAATCCAATGCTGGTTGATAAATTACAAATGTCAGCTTAACTTAAATCAACTAGTGTTACTGTTAGTAATTACTTAAGGGCCTGACCTCTAAGCCAAGGGCAAAGGGAAATATATTTGGAAGGATTATTTGAGTTAAAACTCATGAAGGCCAGGATAATCATCATTAGAACCAATGAAATGAGATGGATTGGGACTAGTTATTTTGACATAGATCATACTAAAAGGAAGCAGTCTTATCTAGCCCTCTATAAAAAGTTTATATAAGATGTAGGGGACTTATCTTTAGTGATTTAACAAATCTAACAATGAAAGCAATATATTATATAAATTAAAAACCATTAAAGTCCAGGACTAGATGACTTCACAGGTAAATTCTAATAAAGATTTAGAGAAGTGTTAACTCATATCCTTCCCAAACTATTCCAAAAAACTACTGGGGAAGGAATGCTGCCAAACTTACTCTACAAGTACAGCATCACTCTGACACCAAAACAAGACACAGAAGTCAAAAAACAAGACAACTACAAACTGATATAACTGATAAACAGAGGTGTAAAAATCCTCAACAAAACATTAGCAAAAGGACTTTAATGATACATCATATGATCATTTCAACAGAGGAAGACAAAGCTTTTTCAAAATTCAACACCCATATACGATAAAACCTCTTCAGAAAGAAGGTATGGAGGAAACATACTTCAACATAATAAATTAGGCCATATACAACAAGTCCATAGCTAACATCATACTCAACAGTGAAACACAAAGGAAATCCTCTAAGGCTAGAAATAAGAAAAAGATGCCCACTCTCCCCACTTTTATTCAACACGGTATTTGGAAGTACTAGTCACAACCATTAGACAAGAAGAAGAAATAAAAAGAATCAAAATTATTGGAAAAGAAGAAGTAAAGCTGTCACTGTTTGCAGATACTATACACAGAAAGTTCTGAAGTTGCTATAAAAATCCTGCTAGAACTCATCAACAAATTCAGTAAAGTTACAGGATACAAAATTACTATAAAAGAATTTATTGGATTTCTATACACTAGAGCCAGACTTCCTGGAATGTGGAGTTAAGTGGGCCTTAAGGAGCATCGCTATGAACAAAGCTAGTAGAGGTGATGGAATTTTAGTTGAGGTCTTTCAAATCCTAAAAGATGATGTTGTGAAAGTGCTGCACTCAATATGTCAGCAAATTTGGAAAACTCAGNTAAAACTCATGAAGGCCAGGATAATCATCATTAGAACCAATGAAATGAGATGGATTGGGACTAGTTATTTTGACATAGATCATACTAAAAGGAAGCAGTCTTATCTAGCCCTCTATAAAAAGTTTATATAAGATGTAGGGGACTTATCTTTAGTGATTTAACAAATCTAACAATGAAAGCAATATATTATATAAATTAAAAACCATTAAAGTCCAGGACTAGATGACTTCACAGGTAAATTCTAATAAAGATTTAGAGAAGTGTTAACTCATATCCTTCCCAAACTATTCCAAAAAACTACTGGGGAAGGAATGCTGCCAAACTTACTCTACAAGTACAGCATCACTCTGACACCAAAACAAGACACAGAAGTCAAAAAACAAGACAACTACAAACTGATATAACTGATAAACAGAGGTGTAAAAATCCTCAACAAAACATTAGCAAAAGGACTTTAATGATACATCATATGATCATTTCAACAGAGGAAGACAAAGCTTTTTCAAAATTCAACACCCATATACGATAAAACCTCTTCAGAAAGAAGGTATGGAGGAAACATACTTCAACATAATAAATTAGGCCATATACAACAAGTCCATAGCTAACATCATACTCAACAGTGAAACACAAAGGAAATCCTCTAAGGCTAGAAATAAGAAAAAGATGCCCACTCTCCCCACTTTTATTCAACACGGTATTTGGAAGTACTAGTCACAACCATTAGACAAGAAGAAGAAATAAAAAGAATCAAAATTATTGGAAAAGAAGAAGTAAAGCTGTCACTGTTTGCAGATACTATACACAGAAAGTTCTGAAGTTGCTATAAAAATCCTGCTAGAACTCATCAACAAATTCAGTAAAGTTACAGGATACAAAATTACTATAAAAGAATTTATTGGATTTCTATACACTAGAGCCAGACTTCCTGGAATGTGGAGTTAAGTGGGCCTTAAGGAGCATCGCTATGAACAAAGCTAGTAGAGGTGATGGAATTTTAGTTGAGGTCTTTCAAATCCTAAAAGATGATGTTGTGAAAGTGCTGCACTCAATATGTCAGCAAATTTGGAAAACTCAGCAGTGGCCACAGGACTGGAAAAGGTCAGTTTTCATTCCAATGCCAAAGAAAGGCAATGCCAAAGAATACTCAAACTACCACACAATTGCACTCATCTCACATGCTAGTAAAGTAATGCTCAAAATTCTCCAAGCCAGGCTTCAGCAATACGTGAACTGTAAATTTTCAGATGTTCAAGCTGGTTTTAGAAAAGGCAGAGGAACCAGAGATCAAATCCAACATTTGCTGGATCATCGAAAAAGCAAGAGGGTTCCAGAAAAACGTCTATTTCTGCTTTACTGACTATGCCAAAGCCTTTGACTGTGTGAATCACAGTAACAGTGGAAAATTCTGAAAGAGATGGGAATACCAGACCACCTGACTTGCCTCTTGAGAAACCTGTATACAGATCAGGAAGCAGCAGTTAGAACTGTACATGGAACAACAGACTGGTTCCAAATAGGAAAAGGAGTACGTCAAGGCTGTATATTGTCACCCTGTTTATTTAACTTATATGCAGAGTATATCATGAGAAAAGCTGGGCTGAATGAAGCACAAGCTGGAATCAAGATTTCTGGGAGAAATATCAACAACTTCAGATATGCAGATGACACCACCCTATGGCAGAAAGTGAAGAGGAGCTAAAAAGCCTCTTGATGAAAGTGAAAGAAGAGAGTGAAAAAGTTGGCTTAAAGCTCAACATTCAGAAAACTAAGATCATGGCATTTGGTCCCATCACTTCATGGCAAATAGATGGGGAAACAGTGGCTGACTTATTTTTTTGAGCTCCAAAATCACTGCAGATGGTGATTGCAGCCATGAAATTAAAAGATGTTTACTCCTTGAAAGGAAAGCTATGACCAACTTATACAGCATATTAAAAAGCAGAGACATTACTTTGTCAACAAAGGTCCATAGTAGTGATATATGGATGTGAGAGTTGGACTATAAAGAAAGCTGAGTGCAGAAGAATTGATGCTTTTGAACCATGGTGTTGGAGAAGACTCTTGAGAGTCCCTTGGACTGCAAGGAGATTCAACCAGTCCATCCTAAATTAAAAAGCCTCTTGATGAAAGTGAAAGAAGAGAGTGAAAAAGTTGGCTTAAAGCTCAACATTCAGAAAACTAAGATCATGGCATTTGGTCCCATCACTTCATGGCAAATAGATGGGGAAACAGTGGCTGACTTATTTTTTTGAGCTCCAAAATCACTGCAGATGGTGATTGCAGCCATGAAATTAAAAGATGTTTACTCCTTGAAAGGAAAGCTATGACCAACTTATACAGCATATTAAAAAGCAGAGACATTACTTTGTCAACAAAGGTCCATAGTAGTGATATATGGATGTGAGAGTTGGACTATAAAGAAAGCTGAGTGCAGAAGAATTGATGCTTTTGAACCATGGTGTTGGAGAAGACTCTTGAGAGTCCCTTGGACTGCAAGGAGATTCAACCAGTCCATCCTAAAGGAAATCAGTCCTGGGTGTTCATTGAAAGGACTGATGTTGAAGCTGAAACTCCAATATTTTGTCCATCTGAAGTGGAGAGCTGACTCATTTGAAAAGACCCTAATGTTGGGAAAGATTGAAGGCAGGAGGAAAAGGGGATGACAGAAGATGAGATGATTGGATGGCATCACTGACAAATGGACATGAGTTTGAGTAAACTCCGGGAGTTGGTAATGGACAGGGAGGCGGCATCCTGTGGTTCATGGGGTCGCAAAGAGTCGGAGAATACTCGGCGATTGAACTGAACTGAACTGAACTATACACTAGTAATGAACTATCAGAAAGAGAAGTTAAAGAAACAATCCCATTAACCATCACATTAAAAAGCATAAAATCCCTAGGAATAAACCTACCTAAGGAGGTAGGTACTCAGAAAACTAAGACATTGATGAAAGAAACTGAAGATGACACAAACAGATGGAAAGATACACCATGTTCTTGACTGGAAGAATTAATTTTGCTAAGATGACCATACTACCCCAGGCAATCTACAGATTTCAGTGCAGTCTCTATCAAAATACCAATGGCATTTTTCACAGAACTAGAACAAATAATTTTAGAATCTGTATGGACACACAAAAGGTCCCAAAGAAGAAGAATAGTTCTTTAATACTAGTGCAACCTGGGCAGCCAGCTCAGTGATTACTGGAGAAATGCAAATCAAAATTACAATGAAGTGTCACCTCACACCAGTCCTAACGGCCATCTACGAACAATAAATGCTGGGGACGGTATGGAGAAAAGGGAGCCATTTTACATTGTTGGTGGGAACATAAATTGGTACAGTCACTATGTAGAACAGTATGAATACTCCTTAAGAAACTAAAAGTAGAGCCACCATATGACCCAGCAATGCCACTCCTGGACATATACCCAGAGAAAGACATAGTTCAAAAGGGTACATGCACTCCAGTGTTCATTGCAGCACTGCTTACGATAGCCAGGACATGGAAGCAACTTAGATGTCCATCAAGAGATGGATAAAGAAGTTGTGGTACATATTTGCAATGGAGTATTAGCCATAAAAGGAATGAATTTGAGTGAGTTCCAGTGAGGTAAACAAACCTAGAATCTGTTATACAGAGGGAAGAAAATCAGAAAGAAAGAAATACATCATACTTTAACACATATATATGGAATCTAGAAAAATGGGACTGATGAACCTATTTGCAGGTCAGGAATAGAGACACAGACATGGAGAACAGACTAATGGACACAGCAGGGAAAGGAGCAAGTGGGATGAGAGAGTGGCATTGAGGCATGTGCATTATTGTGTGTAGAACAGATACCTAGTGGGAGGTTGTTGTATAGCACAGGGGGTTCAACCCTGTGCTCTGTGACAACTTAGAGGAGTGGGATGGAGTCGGGGAAGGGGGTTCAAGAGGGAAAGGACATGTGTATATTTATGGTGATTCATGTTGTTGTTGGCAGTAACTTACACAATATGGCAAACCAATTATCCTCCAATTAAAAATTAAGAAAGAAGATGTGGTAATATATCAAATGGAATATCAGTCATTAAAAAGAATGAAATAATGCCATTTGCAGCAACACAGATGAACCTGCAGATTATCATCCTAAGTGAAGTAATCAAAGACAAGTATCATATGATATTGTTTATATGTGGAATCTAAAAAAAAGATACAAATGAACTTGTTTACAAAACAGAAACAGACTCATAGGCTTAGAGAACAAACTTATGGTCATCAGGTAAAAAGGGTGAGGGGGAGGGATAGATTGGGAGTTTTAGATTTGAAATGTACACACTACTATATTTAAAGTTGGTAACCAACAAGGATCTACTGTATAGCATAGGGAATCTGGCTCAACATTTTGTAATAACCTAAATGGGAAAAGAATTAAAGAATAGATACATGTATATGCATAACTGAATCACTTTGCTATAAACTTGAAACCAACACAACATTGTTTATTAACTATGTATACTTTAATATGGGCTTCCCAGGTGGCTCAGTGGTAAAGAATCCACCTGCCAACGCAGGAGATGCGGATTTGACCTTAAGTCAGAATGATCCGCTGGAGAATGAAATAGGAACCCGCTCTAGTATTCTTGCCAGGGAAATTTCAAGGACAGAGGAACCTGGGCTATAGTCCATGGGGTCACCAAAGAGGCAGACAGAACTTAGAGACAAATAACAACAACGACATACTCTAAAAATTGGAAAAAATTTTAAAAGAAGAAAAAAAAGAACCCATTGAACCTTTGGATGATAAGTTTCAAGCTCTTCAAGTAAAAGCATCCTTGTCTAGAGGCAACGAACACTAACTAGTCTATGTCACACTGCATATCATTATTTTATCAATCCCAGGCTGTTCCAAGTCATTAAATGCCAGCAATATCCTCCTTTCATGCTCTGGCCTTGGATAATGGGCTAATACAAGGTTTTGCAAAGCCTCAAGTGGGATTGAGTCATTGTTCCCCCAAGAAATAGGAAAAATTATGGGGCAGAATGTTTCAAGGGATTCCAGAAATAGCCTGCATCTTGGCTTCCTCGTTGCTTGTTGGGTGGTAATCTCCTTCACGTGGTGTATTAGTTTACTAGGGCTGCCATAACAAAGTGCCACAAACTGAGTGGCGTACAAAATCAGAAATTTCTTTGCACATTGTCTAGAAGTTAGAAGTTCAAAACCAAGATCTCAAGAGATCTCTCTCTCTGAGTCTCTTCCTTGCTTCTGGTAGTGCTCCTGGGCTTTGCAGGTACACCACTCTGATCTCTGCCTCTGTCATCAATGGCATTATCTCTGAGTGTATCTGTCTCCCCAACTTATAAAGACACCAGTCATTTTGGATCAAGGTTTGCTCTATTTACCTCATCTTAAGTTGATTACATCTTCAAAACCCTAGTTCTAAATAAAATAACATGCATAGGTACTGGGGGTTAGGACTTCAGTATATCTTTTGAGAAGTTCACAGTTCAATACTTTATACCTGGGAAATAGATAAACTAGGAGACTTTGAGCTGTACCATTCTCAAGACAGTTATAATATAAAACAACAAAAATATGAGTTGCTGTGTGGTCTTTGTTTTGTATGTTGTAAAAATTGTTGCATGGTTACTACCTTATAATATTTCTGCTAAGGACTAGAGGAAACCCAATTCCTCCTGCCACAAGTGAGGGAAAAAGAGTTATGATTTTATATTATCATTGTTAATATATAAACATTTGAATATGTAAAAATTTTGAATATAAAGGAAGTCCTCCACCCCAGCTGGGTGATACAAGCAAAGTGAAAGTGAAAGGCACTCAGTCATGTCCAACTCTTTGTGACCTCACGGACTATACAGTTCATGGAATTTTACAGGTCAGAATACTGGAGTGGGTAGCCTTTCCCTTTTCCAAGGGATCTTTCCAACCCAGGGACTGAATCCAGGTCTCTCACATTGCAGGCAGATTCTTTACCAGCTGAGCCACAAGGGAAGCCCATGATTCAAGCAGGTGGGTTCCAAAGGGCTGGATCATTAAAGAACTTATTCTTCTTAATAGGGAAAATCATTACTGTTCAGATTACTGGAGCTAAAGATACCTCAGTAGCAAAGGGCTGAGAAACCACTGTATAGGGTCTTATTTTTTTCAACTTAATGGTGCTTCGTGTAGAAAAGAAACAGAAGCTTGTGAAATATCTTTCTTTTGGCTAACTCTTGGAATACTAACTTTACTCACTCCCTTACATATAAATAAAATTAACTACTATTGGGCTTAGGAAAAAGAGAGTCTTTCTTGATCTTTAGCCAAAAATTTCCCTAATCTGAGTAAAAGGGCACAAAACTCAAGGAAATACCACATATTTCTTTTTGAAAACAGCTTATTCCCAGTGGCACTAGCAGGAAAGAATCCACCCCCCAGTGCAGGAGACTCAAGAGACCCGGGCTCAGTCCTTAGACCGGGATGACCCTTGGAGGAGGCATGACAGCCCACTCCAGTATTCTTGTTTGGAGAATTCCATGGACAGAGGTGTTTGGAGAATTCCATGGACAGAGGAGCCTGGTGGGCTATAGTCCATGGGGTTGCAAAAAGTCAGACAAGACTGAAGTGATTTAGCACACACACACACAGGGTATATAGGGAAGCAGTGGGCTACAGTATTTCCTAAGCTTTTGCAAAATAGGACTGAAGGGAATCGGTTAAATGCAATGCTAACAGAAATACTATAAATTTGACTCGTAAAAACTTTAGGGCTAAAAGAACATGACGGTAAACAACTCCACAAGGAGAAGATGTCACAGAGTGCCATCACAGAAAGCAACTCCACTCCTTCCATCTAATCTACATATGGTTCTAAAGGAATCAGATATCAACTCCTTTATTTCAGGGTACTGACTTATCATGCCATTTGACTCCAGCTTTTACATTTCAGCTTACAAATATATCTTCATTAGATGCACTAATGGTGAAGGATATCCAGATAAAAGAAGCCTAAGAAGGGGCTTTTAAATCACCCAAATTGTCCTTCAAAGGGCATGACTGTATCCGAGACAAGGATGCATCGTGTCCCCTGTTGCTCTGCCTTATAGTATCCTGGGGTTTCATACATTAAAAGCAGGACTACCGGGCTGCAGATTATTAGAATTACTATTAGCAACATGGTATCTGTCATGCTGGGAGAGTAAACTTAAAAAAATCCAATTGAAGCTAAACTGAGAGAGAGGGGTTTACACAAAATTTAATAAACTCCAGGATTTACAATAATTTAAGTCCTCTCTCAGAAATCCCATTTCATTTTCCAATTCATTGCCATAATTAGTCCCATCCCTAAATGGTGAAAATGCTGAGGGGATAGACAGGCTCTAAAAAAATGAGTAAGAGAGAATTTTCAACCTCTCCCATCATCCTCACAAATAAACTCTTACCTATTCTGTAATTAGTCCTTGGCATACTGTGTCCTTGTATCTTACATATCGCACAGAAGAAAACGTTTATATTGACATTCATTCATAGGAGGCTAAAATAGAGACCAAGGTCTGAAAGTCTATGGATCTAAGCAGGTTGGCATAACTTCACTAGCTGGAAATGAGGCCAAAAGAAAGTCATGGTACAGATATGTGATCATTTAGAACCATCCTTTTGGATGACTTGTGGTTGTAGATTTGAAGTTTTCGGTTTAAGCTCATTTCTGATTCTACTTATTAACATTATACAGCAACAGTAGTTTCTTATAAAACCCACTAAGCCTTGTCTGTGAATCTAACCAGATTGTGAAGACAGACTATCAGCAGAAGAATATGAGCTTGCTCTTTTCTTCTCTTCTCTTAGCTCATTCTCTACCAGCCCAGATCAGATCACCTTACTGCCACACCAAAACAGCTAAATGCTAAAACTCAGAAACCACATTATGAATAGTAGCTTCTGGATATCATATTTAGAAAATAGTCAGATATCTTCTATGAATAAACCTCTTCTAGCCAGGTTTTAACAATCCTGCTTGAGGCTGAACTTCTTACTGTAGAGTATTCTGCTCCTACAAGACCCAATCCATCTTCAGGGTAAAGAGAGTAGCCATGCTGGCTTGTTTTCAACAGAGTTACTATGAAAAAAGCATTTAACTAAGACCTGTACTGCTGCCTCCATTCCTTTTTGAAAGGAAACAGGAAATCAATTACCCTTTTCAACTATTGGATATCTGCTTTGGGACAACAAAAGAAAAAATAAGTGGGAGGGGAAAGTAAATACAACTCCACATCTATTTTTCATTGATACCAATAGGGTCCTTTTCTGAGTATCATCCAAAAATTTGGGAACATATCCACTATAGGCATCTTAAATTTAATATGCCCAAAGTGAAAGTGTTAGTTGCTCAGTCATCTCCAACTTTTTGAGACTCCATGGACTATAGCCTGCCAGGCTTCTCTGTCTACAGAATTCTCCAGGCAAGAATATTGGAGTGGGTTGCCATTCCTTCTCTGGGGGATCTTCTCAACTCAGGGATTGAACCCAGGTCTCCTGCCTTGCAAGCAGATTCTTTACCATCTGATCCACCAGGGAAGCCCAAACATGTCTAAGATGATTTTATTTAACTGATGAACAGCTCCTTTCCCCGGGTAGTGTCTGTCTCACTGAACTGCATAATCTCCTAGCCAGTCAGCTAAGCCATCAGTAGGTGCAGTTTTTGTCTATGTCCTTTGACCCTCACATTCAGTTGATCACCAAGTTCTATGAATTCTACCTCGCAAATATTTCTCAAGTGCATTTCTTTCCTCTCCCTCCACAGCTACTTCCTCAGTATTTTTTGACAGTTTTTAAAAATTTTTAATTGGGGGATAATTGCTTTATAATGATGTGTTGGTTTCTGCCATACAGCAACGTGCATCAGCCATAAGTAAGTCAGAAAGAGAAAAAAACAAGCATCGTTTATTAACACATATATATGGAGTCAGAAAAACAAACAAACAAACAAAAAACAGTACTGATGAACCTATCTGCAAGGCAGGAATAGATACTCAGACATAGAAAACAGACTTGTGGTCACAGAGGTGGAAGGAAAGAGTGGGAAGAGTTGAGACAGTTGCAGTGGCATATGTTCCCTATATGCTTCCTCAGTATTTCTTTCTTGAGTTATTACGAGACTTTCTAACATCTCCACTCTTGCTTTTCTTCGTATGTGTTCTCCACATGACAGCTATGTTCTACTTCAAAGCAAATCTCAAGTTGAGATGCCTTGTGGTTCCTTTCAACATGGAGTTGAATGAATGGTTCACTCATTCATTTATTCAACCAATACTTGATGAGTGTGTACACAAGGCCAAACACTGTCCTAGGAAACAGTGAGTAAAAGGGAATACAGTCTGCTCTCATGCGCTAACAATCTCTTGGGAGGGATGGAGGATGGAGATATTAATCATCATGTTTTCTGCACAGTACTACCACAAACTGGAGTGTTATGATGAAAACAATTCCAAGTTCTGAAAGCAGAGACCAGAAACATCTGATTTAGTCTGGAGAGTGAGAGAGTAAAGCGAGAAATGGAGAGGAACGTAGGGCCGCTTTAGAGAACTTCAACCTTCCAGGATTGGGTAGAGGTGTATGGACGCACAAGGGAGCTTGTGAAGAACCACTAAGAGGCATCCTGTGTTGTCACAGATGTGACAAGGAAGGGAGCAAGGAAGGGATCATCCTCTGTGACAAACTCTTCTTAGAAGTTAAATAGATGAGGTCGAGAAAATGTCCCTTAGATGCAGGAGCATCAAGGTTATCAGTGACCTTGGCAAAAGCTGATTAGATGAATTAATGGAAATGAGCACAGATGGGGATGAGTTAAAAAGCCTGTACAATCTTAGGAAAAGGAGGTAATGGGAATGGAAGCTTCCAAGGATCTCTGAGACCTGGCACCTGACCTCCTCTTTAGTTTGTTCTTGCGTTGCCTCCCTACCTATTGTATGCTCTCCCGTCATCAAACACAGCCCCTCCTCCCACAACAGATGACTTGCAATTTGCTCAAGACTCCACTGTCTCTTTTATCTCAGGGCTCTAGAGCATGCTATTCTCTCTACCCAAAAGGCCCTTCAACTTTCTTGTACCTGGACAATACCTACATTTCCTTCAAGGCTCAGCTCATCATCACTGCCTCAGGAAGACTTTTCTAATACCCACCTCAGCCTAAAAGTACTAACATCACCACCAGAAACAAATGCCTAAGATTGCCCTTATGAAAGACTCAATTTTGAATCTGTTTGCCTGTTTCTTCCCCACACCACAAGATTGTGATTCATGAGATAATAGTGACCCTTTGTCATTTTTATGTGCTCAGAATATGCCTGAAGAGTGAATGAATGATCACTGTGAACTGTTCACTCAGACATCAGAAGCTTTGTCCACAGAAGGACAGGGTTCTCATAGTACAGGGGTCTCTGCAAACCACAGTAGTTTCCCCATGGAATGTTCCATCTTGGGGATGCATCTTCCCCTGTACAGGTTCAGAGAAAGAGTTTTGAGATAAGACAGACATGAATCAATCCCAGCTCTTCTCTGAGCCTCAGTTTCTTCATCTGTAAAACTAGAATAATTTTAACACCTACAAGCATTATTTTATGAGTGCAGAAGCTTCCCTGGTGCCTCAGACAGTGAATAATCCACCTGCAATGCAGGAGACCCAGGTTCCATCCCTGGGTCAGGAAGATCCCCTCGAAAAAGGAATGGCTACTCACTCCAGGACTCCTGCCTGGAGAATTCCATGGACAGAGAAGCCTGGAAGGCTATAGTTCATTGGGTCGACAAGAGTCAGTTACCACTGAGTGACTAACATTTTATGAATGCAGAATTGTGGAACTCCATATAGAGTATTTAGCATAGTTCTTAACTTGTAAGTAAATGAGCAAATGGTCAATACATGTTAGTTATTGGTATCCCTCATATTGATTTCCTCTCGTTGCTGTAACAAATTACCATAAGTTTGACAGTGGATGAAGCACAAGCTGGAATCAAGATTGCTGGGAGAAATATCAATAACCTCAGATATGCAGATGACACCATACTTAGGGCAGAAAGTGATGAGGAACTGAAGAGCCTCTTGTTGAAAGTGAAAGAGGAGAGTGAAAAACTTGGCTTAAAACTCAACATTCAGAAAACTAATATCATGGCATTTGGTCCCATTACTTTATGGCAAATAGATGGGGAAACAATGGAAACAATGTCAGACTTTATCTTTTGGGGCTCAAAAATCACTGCAGATGGTGATTGCAGCCTTGAAATTAAAAGACACTTGCTCCTTGGAAGAAAAGCTATGACCAACCTGGACAGCATATTAAAAAGCAGAGACATTACTTTGTCAACAAAGGTCCATCTAGTCAAGACTATGGTTTTTCCAGTAGTCATGTATGGATGTGAGAGTTGGACTATAAAGAAAGCTGAGCGCCAAAGAATTGATGCTTTTGAACCATGGTGTTGGAGAAGACTCTTGAGAGTCCCTTGGACTGCTAGGAGATCCAACTAGTCCATCCTAAAGGAAATCAGTCCTAAATATTCATTGGAAGGACTGATGCTGAAGCTGAAACTTCAATGCTTTGGCCACCTGATGCAAAGAACTGACTCATTTGAAAAGACCCTGATGCTGGGAATGATTGAAGGTGGGAAGAGAAGGGGAAGACAGAGAATGAGATGGTTGAATGGCATTACCGACTCAATGGACATGAGTTTGAATAAGCTCTGGGAGTTGGTGATGGACAGGGAGGCCTGGTGTACTGCAGTCCATGGGGTCGCCAAGAGTCAGACATGACAGTGACTGAACTGAACCGAACTGGCTGCTAAAATCAACATAGATTTGTTTCTTCTCTTATGGTTTTAGAGGCCAGCAGTTTGCAAAATGGATTCTAACTTGCTGAAATCAAGATGTTGGTTGGGCCACACACTCTCTAGATGTTCCAGAGAAGTTTGGCCACCTGATGCAAAGAACTGACTCATTTGAAAAGACCCTGATGCTGGGAATGATTGAAGGTGGGAAGAGAAGGGGAAGACAGAGAATGAGATGGTTGAATGGCATTACCGACTCAATGGACATGAGTTTGAATAAGCTCTGGGAGTTGGTGATGGACAGGGAGGCCTGGTGTACTGCAGTCCATGGGGTCGCCAAGAGTCAGACATGACAGTGACTGAACTGAACCGAACTGGCTGCTAAAATCAACATAGATTTGTTTCTTCTCTTATGGTTTTAGAGGCCAGCAGTTTGCAAAATGGATTCTAACTTGCTGAAATCAAGATGTTGGTTGGGCCACACACTCTCTAGATGTTCCAGAGAAGAATCTATTTCAGTGTCTTTTTCAGCTTCCAGTGGCTAGCTGTGTTTCTTCGTTCATACCCACATCCTCCCTTTTTAAAGCTACCAGTGTAACATCCCTTTCTGACTCTGTTTGTTTCCTTCACACGACCTTCTCTTTTGTTAAATCTCCTTTGGTCTGCTTCTTATAAGATCACTGGTGATTATATTTAGGGTTCACCTGGATAATCCAAGATAATCTTCTATTTTTAAGAGCCTTAATCACATCTACAAAGTCTCTTTTGCCATGTGAAGTAACATTTACAGTTCCAGGGATGAGGACCTGGTTAATTAGGGGAGCCGTTATTCACCCTACCACATCATTATTGTTATTATTGTACTTGATATAATGAGATAAAGAGTAATTCTAGACAAACTCAATACCAAATTAGAGTATAGGTATCTCTGCAAAATGTACAGTACTTACAATCTATTGTAGCAGAGCAAGGAATCCTTGTATCTCAATCTTCTACTATAGTAATACACTTGATGAGAAAAGGACTACAGGACTACTAGCTTCGCCCCACTTAACTCATAAGAGAAAGAATCTGTTATGGTTTCCTCGAAACAGGTTGAGGAGTATATATTGCCTTTGAATCAGTGAAAGTGCTCAGGATGGTCAAGAGATGGCAATCCCCCTCACAGAAAGGAGCTGTGATTGCCAATTCTCTGTATGACATGGTCAGACAGGATTGATTCTCTCTTCACCTGCAAAGTCAAAGCAAGATCTATCTGTGCCTAAAGTTGCCATCAAGGGGGAAATAGGAAAACATTAGGTTTCTTTCAGACCTAGATGTTTCTCTTTAACTTGTCAACTTGCTCTACAAAAGAAATAGAATAGGGCCTTGCTGTCATATTAGGGATTGTTGCCAAGTCTTTATGTATGGCATTTGTTGCAAATTTAGTGATTTGTTCTCCAGCCAACATGCCTTCTTTAACAGCTGTAGTTGGATTGGGAAAACTTGAAGTTTAACAAAAATCAGTAAAAGAAATCTTGCTGCTACTGCTGCTGCTAAGTCACTTCAGTCGTGTCCGACTCTGTGCGACCCCATAGACGGCAGCCCNTATGGCATTTGTTGCAAATTTAGTGATTTGTTCTCCAGCCAACATGCCTTCTTTAACAGCTGTAGTTGGATTGGGAAAACTTGAAGTTTAACAAAAATCAGTAAAAGAAATCTTGCTGCTACTGCTGCTGCTAAGTCACTTCAGTCGTGTCCGACTCTGTGCGACCCCATAGACGGCAGCCCACCAGGCTCCCTTATCCTTGGGATTCTCCAGGCAAGAAAACTGGAGTGGGTTGCCATTTCCTTCTCCAAGGCGTGAAAGTGAAAAGTGAAAGTGAATTCGCTCAGTTGTGTCCGACCCTTAGTGATCCCATGGACTGCAGCCCACCAGGCTCCTCCATCCATGGGATTTTCCAGGCAAGAGCACTGTAATTGCAAAAAACTTGGAAAGTGAATTTCTTCTAAGCCTAAGTCATTAGAGAAGACTTTACATAAAGATACTTATATTTCAATTTTTTCTTATACCTCAATGTTAAAAAATCGAATAAAGAAAACAAGAAGGAAACTGTACAGTTCCCAGTGGTAAAGGAAGTCTGGACAACTTACTTCCTAGTCGTGTGTAGATTATCATTTGTCCAAATTATAGGCTCAAAAATCAGAGATACTGACATAAGAGATAACTGGAATAAGTAATGATGTCAATGGTATGAGAGAAAGAGAGCCAGAGACATAGAAATGGGGAAAACAATATGGAGAGGAAAGAATTATGGACTAATTGTAAATGTTCTTAAAAGCTGTTTTCTTTCCAAAGGATTTAGTGAACCTTATAATTTTGATTAAAGCAGAAAACAAAGGAGGAAATCAGAATTAGCTTCCAAAGTGTTTTTCTTCCAGTCTAGGCAACACAGACATAGCAGACTATTAATACAGCTTAACACTCTACAATGCTTTTTTTAAAATGAGAATCTCTAATACATTCACAAACAAGTGTGGCTGTCTCCTTATGTGAGAAGCAAAACACTGAGTGAAAAATTTAGCATGTGGTCCATGTGCAGCCGAATTAGGACTGGGCCCCTTTCTTGAGTTTTGAGATGGAGATCGATGCAGAGCGGCATCTGGCGCTTGTTCTGGTCTCTCTTCTCAGAGAGGGGGATGCAGTAAGTTCCGCGCAAGGTCATAGGGGCTTGGGGAGAATTACCCCAACTCAGGGTAACAAGATGAGGCTAGGAAAAAGGATGCTTTGCCCTCATACTGTGAAACAACTGCACTTTACTTCTGAACACTAGCCTGTTCTGCTAATCCTGATTTCATAGAAGAAACCTTGGGGAAGGAGCTTTACAGTTTATCAAAAAGTATCCTGGGATGCAATTAACAGAGAACATACATGCCTCTTGTGTAGGCCATTCACATAATACCCAAGGTTCAGGGGTGGTGGCGCTCAAGGAAGAAAAGGCTCAGATCCTAAACAGCTGGCACTGACCTGAGCTATGCAATGCCTCATTCCAGCTCCCCAGGTTAGGCCTCCATAGACATAGTTGTCTGGGAGATGGAATGTTCAAGTCATCCTTAAATGGTCACCAAATGGGAAAAACGGGTACCAAGCCCCTCCCTTGCCTAAGAATCTGTAGGTTCCACAGAAGTGCCCCTGAATAACAACCAAGTTATCCTCTCCAAGTGTTCTATTAAATTATTAAAATCCTACGACAACTACTACAGCTAATAAAGTGCTGGTGCAGAGCACAAACTTGGTAGTAATTGTGTGGCAGGATGATTAAACAACAGGCTGCAATAATTATTCCAATCCATCTTCAGAGATGGAGTCAAAGCTCTAACAATAAAATCAATCAATTAATGCAGAAAACTGTTAACGAAGAAAAAATCAGTGAAAACAACTTTTCACAACAAAGCAATAAATCAGTCCCAAATAATCATGCTATATCATTATATTTAAAAAATGGGATGATACGAGTTATTGCAATTAAATACCAAAGCAGTGATTTCATTGTCTATTACTTCTGCTCAAAGTGGAGGGAGATCTGATTTTTATTGGATTTTGTGGCATCTCAGTAAACACCCAGAACTCAAATCTCTTTTGTCAGTAAGTCCCAGGCTCCTGTCACTTTCCACTGCCAAGTACCCGAACAACCATGGAGAATGGAAAACTACCCTAGAGGAAAAACCCAGAGCAGGGCCTGAATGGATCTCATTATAGCATTTTACCATTTCCAAAGCACTTTGCCAACATTATCTGAAGTTTTCTTTCTTAATAAGCATGGAACGAGGTAGAGTAGATATTTTTAATTAATCTATTTTACAGTGAGGCATATTGAGGTTCAGAGAAGAGACTTCCCCAAGATCACGTGGGGTGAAACAAACAGAGATGGGGCCATGTGTCTTTCTCTTTCTATCACTCTACCCTGCCTGGGGGATGGTGCTACCGAATTCCAGAAGGAAGGATTTAAGTCACCCTTAAAGTCTGCTTTCCCCTTGAGGGGGCAATTGGGAGTGGGCCCAGGGAGTGCTCAGGGGAGGTCTATGAGATACAGGTTTACCCCTGAGCAGTCTATCATGGTCTTCAAATGAGACCTCTTGGAGTTTCTTGAGATGTGATGGCTCAAGGTCCAAATGGCTTTTGCTTCGCAGATGGGATCTTGACAGTACCTCTGAGTTGTTTCCATTGTATTTTTCATTAGCAACACCTACTTATGCCATTGATCCAGCACTTAGAACATCCCTGGCACTATGTAAGTATATTATATGTGATCTCAAGATAATTCCTGTGTCCAAAAGTGGGTACCAACTGCTTCCTCTCCCCTTATAAAAAACTTAAGATCAAAACTTAATTTGTACAAAGTCACAGAGCAATTAAATGGTGGAGCATTTGGTACCCACTTGTCAAAACTTCTCTTGGGCAGTTATAAAGACAACACATAGTTTTGTGGTTTTTTTCTTTAATGAAAGTTATTAAGTGATGGCAGAAAGGTGGTACATCATGAGTNAAAACTTAATTTGTACAAAGTCACAGAGCAATTAAATGGTGGAGCATTTGGTACCCACTTGTCAAAACTTCTCTTGGGCAGTTATAAAGACAACACATAGTTTTGTGGTTTTTTTCTTTAATGAAAGTTATTAAGTGATGGCAGAAAGGTGGTACATCATGAGTTGCCAAGACCACTGCCAAGTCCAGTGATGTGCTAGGATTCAGGAGACTGAATTAAGAAAGAGAAAAGGTACATGGGGTGAGGTCCAGAGAAAACCAGGTACAAGCTTCTAAAATTCTATCCTAATGGAGAGTTGACAATTCCTTCAGCAACAGACTGTGGCAATGCTATCCATTAGGAAAGCTCCTCTACTAAGCAGGTATCAAGATTTCTGAATTTGAGTATGAGGATGACTTAAATCCTTCCTTCTGGACTTCAGCACCATCCCCCAGGCAGGTAGAGTGATGGAAAGAGAAAGACACATACTCATATTCATACTCAAATTTCTGGCCATATGCTGACCTGCTTCTCACTTGGCTCTATGCTGCCAACATTTCAGCTGCAAGTTGTTTAATCAGTTATATATAACGTAAAGAACATTAACATTCCCCACTGGTCTCACCTTGCAAACATCTTAAAAGACTATTCATTTTGATCTCATTCTTCAGACAAAATAATGGGTATAGAAAAGATGAGTCAAAACTTCTCTTGGGCAGTTATAAAGTCAACACATAGTTGTTTTTTTTTTTTTTAATTAAAGTTATTAAGTGATGGCAGAAAGGTGGTACATCATGAGTCGCCAAGACCACTTCCAAGTCCAGTGATGTGCTAGGATTCAGGGGACTCAGCATAGAGTTGTGTTTGCCGCTCTGACTTTTTATAGCAAAAGGATACAAAACAAAATTAGGGAAAAGAAAAGATACAAGGGGTGAGGTCCAGAGAAAACCAGGTACAGGCTTCTAAAACCCTACCCTAGTGGCATGTTGACAATTTCTTCATCAACAAACTGTGGCGATGCTGTCCATTAGGAAAGCTCCTCTACTGAGCAGGTATCAAGATTTCTGACTCTCAGAAGGCACACAAGCATTCAACATGAGCCACAACATTTTCAAAAAAAGGTCAGGCATAGTGAGGCCTTCTTATCAAGAAATGATGAGAATCTTTCAAAATCTAAGTTCCTATATTCCAGCCAAGGACCAGTCTTGTAAGCAGGTCTTTCAAAGGACGGCAGTCTCAAGACTGTTATCACTACTCTCTTCTGCACAGGTTAGGTTTGTCGTGTCTTTTCATTTTATTTCCTCTCCATCCTTATCCCCTTCCTTCTTTCCCTCCTTCTCTTCACAGAACTGGAAATCAAGACTCCTGTGACCCATTTTAGCTACTGCCATAGGGGCAGTCAGCAATAAGTTTTCGTCTTGCATCTCCTGGTTAACTCACTGTCAGTCTTACAAAAGTCTGCTCAGCTTCATTCTGAGAATCAAGCTTTCTGGGTCTCAGGCTCATAGCTTCTTTCATCAGGGTAGCTTCTAGGATTTGAGGAATCCTATTTTGGAGCTTTTAAACCAGGTAGCTCTCTGTGCAGGAAGAAGAACTATTTTGTATCTGCCTTTGATGACTCCCGGGACTCACTGTTTACTCCACAATGAACTTCGAGGAATTCAATGCTGTTTCTGGAGGGAGTCCAGATGCTCATTTTCTCTTGCAAAACTGTTAGACCCTTCTAAGGCCTCACTGAAAAGCACTAGGTGACCGCCTTGGATTCACCATTTATAACACGCTCAAAGAGGGTAAGAAATGGTGCCTACAGGGAGGAGCAGATGATACTAAAGCAAGGTACAGACTGGAGGTCAAAGAAGAATGAGAGAAAGCAGTTTAAAGAAACAGAAGAAAAGAGAGCCAAAGGTAGCCTCAGTTTAGAGTGATACCGGGTCAGGGAAGATTCTGAGCTGATTCAATACAAAAGGCACAAAATTGAGAATTTCTGTGGTTTTGGAGAAATACATTTTGTGCAGGTATTGAAAGAAATCCAAATGACCTCACAACTCTGCCTTCATGAAACATTTCGTGTATTCGACCAGTCTGATCATTCTGTGTAAGAGGAATAAATGACCATGTAAGGCCGTATCTACATATGAACTGTTACCAACAACCACACTTCACAAAGATACTAACCAATTATTAGCCAGTTGTTTGAATAGAAATACATTTTCAACTTCAGTCCAATAGGCTTTGTATATATCTACTCTACGTATACTGAATAACAAATCTCAGGGTTTTGTTTTGTATTGTTTTGTTTCATGAGGATTTGCTACTTAATCCAAGTAAAACAATATCCTTACTTTGAATACTGCTTCCTCACACCCTCCTCTTGCCCTCAGGATGTGTTCTTTGCTACCTCTTATATCCTACCCCTTTTGCTCCTCTTTGCCCTTCCAGAGTCCAAAGTTTCTACAGGACCTGGTCACTTCTGTCTGGTCCTCCCCTCCAGCCATGTTCTGTGTCCCTAAGTCCTTGAAACAAATGACACGTCTTCATTAGCTTCTGTAGCTTATGCACTTGTTGGAAATATTCTGTTCCAAACACGGCCAGGAATCCCCATGAAATCAGGCAAATGCTCAGCTATGCTTCCTGTCATCCATTTTGGATGACCATTTTTAATGCACCATGTTATTAAAAGAAGAGAATTTTTTTAAATTTAGCATTGGTGTTGTCATGAGAAAACAACTACGCAAAAACATGTCTCAAGGTTTTTTCTGCTGTGTTACATGCATAAAAGGCATTCAGAGACAGAAGGCCAGGAGTCGAGAATGGGCATCAGAGAACTGAAGGCTGCTGCTCTAGTTCAAGGGGACAGAGAGTAATTTTTACAAATGATCTGCAAAATAACAACCCTCCCAGAAAGAAACTTAAAAAGAGGGACTCTAACTGGCTGTTTCATGAGGCAGCCAGGCTGTCTCGGTTCTTTGGTAGTGAGCTTACTGGATTGCAATGCCTCTTTTTTAGTGCAGTTTTGACCCACAAGGAAGAAACGCAGGCATAAAGAAAGAGCCAGTATTCCGATGTCTGTGCATGGAGGGAAATGGAGCTGCCTCATCCTGATAAGCAAGCTGCTAAATGAAGACAGCTTCAGGGTCTTTTGAAACTCAGAGACACGTTTAGCCCAGACAGGGCTGAAGCAAAACCGTCTGCTAGAAAAGGCAGTGCCAGTTGAGGCCATGCCTTCTGCCCCTCCCCCTGTTCAGCTGTTCCCAGTTTCTGAGGCTAAGAAAAGAGTCACTTTGCTTCCTAAGATCAGATAGCCAGTGACAAAATGATTAACTCCATGTGTAAGTATCACGACCTTTTCATAGATTATCTGTTTTCTGAACTTTGAAGATTTATATGATTCATAAATATTACAAAATAGCAAAATTTAAACCAATGGTATATATTTATCTGGGTTCTCAGTTAGAACTGACAAAATTCTAAACCCCTCTAGTCACCAGAATCTCTGGGAAGTTTAATACCTGGAGATTCCTGGGCTCACCTCTAGAGATTCTTATCCGGTAGATCTCACACCTGTGTTTTAAAAAATCTATTCTATTGACTTTGGTGTCAAATCAGATTTGGAATTCCCAGACCTGAATTCACTACCAGCAGTCCACATTACCAGAATTTCAGGCATGGTTTATCACAGAGTTTATCAAATTAATATGTGTATCAACCACCTAGGGACCTTGTTAAAATGTAGGTTCTGGTTACTATTATTGGGTAGAGAAAGAGATTCTGCATTTCTAACAAGCTTCCAGGAGAGGCTGATGCTACTGGTCTGAAACTACACTTTGAAGATAACTGTGATAAACTAAGTCCCAAAATCTCAGTGGCTGGACAAGCTGAATGTATGCTTCTCGTTCATGGAAAGCCCAGTACAGACTGGATAACCCTCCTCTATCTCCTTCTTGTCGCTGTTGTTCAGTCACTAAGCTGTGTCCAACTCTTTGGGAAAACATGGACTGCAGCACACCAGGCTTCCAAGTCCTTCACTGTCTCCAGAAATTTGCTCAAATTCATGTGCATTGAATCAGTGATGCTATCTAACCTTCTCATCCTCCACAGCCTCCTTCTCCTCCTGCTCTCAATCTTACTCAGCATCAGGGGCTTTTCCAGTGAGTCGGCTCTTCTCCTTTTGGAACTTTTGGCCTCCAAAGTAGGAGCCAAAAGGCATGGAAGTGGCAGCATGGCTTTTAAATGTCTCCATCTAGAAGCAACACATGACATTCGTCAGGCATATGGCCCCAATATAACTGCAAGGGAGGCTGAGGAATGCAGAGAAGCACCTGGAAATCAGGAGAGAAATAGTGGTTTCTGCATAAGAGTCCAGTGCTGACCTGAATCAATGAATGAATTTCAGTATCTATTGAGTAAGTGATTCATTTTAACTTTTTTTTGCTTGTTTCATTTTACTCTAAAGCACATTATTAAAACATAATCAAACCACTGCCTTTTTGATTCACTTTGATCCACAGAATGATTATCTTGTCAGGTTATCTGCAGCCCAGGATATGCCATGATAATATGTTTGATTATTGCATCACATACAAAATTATATTTTGTTTAATTATAACATCTTCTTTCTATAATGTATTTTTTTTAATTTATTTTTTTTATAATGTATTTTTTAATAAAGTGAAAACATCTAAAATCAGAGACTTTCCAATAAGTGTATCATAGGAAACTGGCAGACTTATTAGGACACCTGCAAATCCAGAGAGCAGATAAATGGCATTATCAATGTAGCACAGTTCCTCAACAACCCTGTCCAGCCTGGATCCTTCCACTTTGCTGTATCCTCACTTCTACCTCAACAATAATACTCAGACACTCTTTTTTAGCTTTCTTGCCATAGGTAAGTGTAACTCTAACTTTGTTGAGTCTCAATATCTTCACATATAAAATGGGAATTCAGAAAATTATGCCTCATAGGGTTGTTACAATGATAAAATAGTCCTTCTCTTAATATTCTTCTCTTAGAAACAGATTATGAAGAAAATCTAAAAGAGTAAGTAGGAGAAAGTATGGATTTGAGTATATTTAGGGGATCTGCTCTGAATTCTATTAAGCTTTGTTTTTATGAGTCAGTGTTTATGAACACAATAAATATAGGAAATGTTGAGACAGCTGTGAAATCTACCTGGACATTCTTGGAGCTGGGGAGGAAAAACTCTTGGTGAGAAGAAGATCAGTTCTAATGGAACAGACAATCTCTCAAGTGCCCCTTCTAAAGTATGATTCTAAGGTAAATAACATTATTTTGACCTCATGTGCTCACGTTTTTCCTCCAAAGCTTGAGATTGTTTTTACACAAGCATAGTACCTCTTCTTGGTTTTCTCTCCAAAGTATATAATAGCTCTATAGGCAGTTGATTCTCAACATATATTTATTATGAGCTATATTATTTTGGACTAACATTTTATTTGACTTCTCTATAACAGATATTTTTAACTTTGGGGAGATACATAGAATAATTCAAGACCTTTAAAAAACTACAATCCCCTCTTTCCTAGAAAAATGCACATTGTCTATACATATAAATTTTTATATATAATTTTAGGAGGTTCATAAACCTCCAAAGCCATGTATGGATTCCAGCTCTCTAGAAAACAACATTATGCTAACTTTCTAAAATTTACCAATAAATACTATTAATATCAACATGCAGCCATGAAATTAAAAGACACCTGCTCCTTGGAAGAAAAGCTATGACAAACCTAGACAGCGTATTANCTCTCTAGAAAACAACATTATGCTAACTTTCTAAAATTTACCAATAAATACTATTAATATCAACATGCAGCCATGAAATTAAAAGACACCTGCTCCTTGGAAGAAAAGCTATGACAAACCTAGACAGCGTATTAAAAAGCAATGACGTCACTTTGCCAACAAAGGTCCATCTGGTCAAAGCTATGGTTTTTTCCGGTAGCCCGGTTTGGATGTAAGAGTTGAACCATAAAGAAGGCTGAGTGACAAAGAATTGATATTTTTGAACTGTGGTGCTGAAAATGACTCTTGAGAGTCCCTTGGACTGCAAGGAGATCAAACCAGTCAATCCTAAAGGAAATCAACTCTGATTATTCATTGGAAAGACTGATGCTAAAGCTCCAATACTTTGGCCACCTGATATGAAAAGCCGACTCATTGGAAAAGAGCCTGATGCTTGGAAAGAAGGGCAGGAGAAGAAGGGGGCGGCAGAGGATAAGATGATTGGACGGCATACTTATACTCCCCTAGACTTCTGGCCTCTGATACGCTTGGCTTGAGAGGGAGAGAGACTGCTTCCATCTCCTCTTTGGTGAAGCCTTGCCTGATGCTACCAAATAAAGTTCATCTTCCCCACATTATGCATCCCCTCCTCAAGCAGCACTGTGGGGCAAGAGCTTATCCATTTCTACATCCTCAGTGTCCAGTCCAGCAGACAGAACACAAAAAGCATTTAGTAAGTGTGTGTTTAACTGTTCCGAAGGTTAAGTCACATGGATCTATTCTTTTTTGCACTGAAGGCAATTCCACAGTGCAGAAGAAGCAGAATACTCCTGACACACCGCCTCACCAGCCCTCTTCTTCCAGATCCTGCCCAACCTAGCATAGGACAAATAGCAGTCAAATTAAATTAAATTTCATTTAATATGCTGGTCATAGTTCTTCTGACAAAGAAGTTACTTATACACTATGCTAAAACAAAAGACAGATTCTTTCAACTTGATTAAAGTTAGAGTGAGCAGAAAGAAGTAAGCAGCATTAGACAGAGTCAAACCCAGTTACACAGTGGGGGCCCTGTGACTGAGGTTTTCTATTTCTCTCAAAAGCTTGGAATAAAGTTTTGCTTGGCATGGGAATGCCACTATTGATCTCAGGAGGATACTCAACCAGGAATCAGGAAGAGAAACACATTGTTGGATTTGGAGTCAAATCATCAGTAAAAAAAAAAAAAAAAAACACAAAAAACAAAAAAATTAAGTTAAATTTGCATTTAAGTACATAACAAATAGCTTTCTAGTATCAGTATGTCCCAAATATTGTCTGAAATATATTTATACTTCTTTTTTTTTGCTGTTCACTTGAAATTAAAATTTAACTGGGCATCTTCTATTTTTATTTGCATAATATTGCAACCCTAATCTGGAGGCCAAACCTTGCAGCCCTCTCTAAAGTTATGCAGCATCACTGTCTTCAGTCTCTTCCTACGAGAAACAATTTGAACAACCTTGATTTATATTCTTATTTACCACGCTCTGAAGACATTACCTTTACCTCCAAGTTAACTGGGTTTTTCTGATGGCAATCTGTAACTTCCCAAATTTTTTACATTTGTGATAATTACATTCATGGGAAACAAGATTCTCTCAGCAGTTCTTCCCCCACCCTCAATGGGTGGGTGGTTTATGAGAAGAGATGAGCGAGTGGTGCCATGCATTATCTGCTGGCACTTCTGAGCTTTCCTCCTTGCTGGTATGTGTTGGGAGAGGAGACCAGCTGTCATCCTGTGGTGTCAAGTTGTGGGGCTACCCATTTTGGGAAGAGTAGACAGTCCCCTCTCTCAAGGGGAAAAGGGCCCCAGAGGGCAGCAAAGGCCAGCACCTGTTGGGTTTTGACAGAGTTCCAAAGTGAAGTCAAAAGGCTTGGCCTTGGTATTTATATTGGGAAAGGACAAAAGGACCTTAAAAGCGTGAGACAGCTGATCAAACCAGAGCACAGTTACATCTTGGTGAAAGAGAACAGATGTGGCTTCTCCTGAACTATGTATAGGATCAACCTGGGAGTTCTCCTCAAAATGATGGATGCAGAGCACCAGCAGGCATGTCAACTCTCCACGGGTCATTGCATGGATTGCTGCTCTCTGGTGTTTTCGTTTCCATATGAACCAAACAGTCTGGATTTATTTTGCCCTCATGTATTGGGCAACATGACATTTTAGTGGTATTCCACTCTAAATTTGAAAGTTATTGCTAGACTATTAATCACTTTCCCTGACAGTGCTGGTGGTATTAGTGGTGTTTGGAAAACAAAAACAAGGGTCGAAAAGCATATGAGTGCCTGTGACCAAAGTTTTAATAATTTACTAAAATATTTGCCAAACTGTTTAATTTTTGATCAATGCTTGTCTGTCTGTCCAGTTTTGATTAATATCAGCTAAAGACTAATGTATCTCCTAGACTTCTTAGGGAAATTTTTAGGCTTAGAAACAACTAGGACCTTCTCATTCTTGAGAATTCTCAAAACAAAATATCAGGGTCACATCTGCCTCAAAGCAGAATCTGGTTCCAGTAAGATCAAGGGTTCACCCTGCACAGAACTTTACTGCGAGCTGACCTCTACTCAGTGCCCTCAAACATATGGAAGAGCAATTGGGATCATTCCACTCCAGGAGCATCACATATGGTCCCTTGTGAATGGTTTTTCAATGTCATTTCCCACCATTCCCTGGCATTTATTTGAGACTATTACATGGCTTTTTGCCATATTCTTTATCACTGTCACTGCTCAGAAACCACTTTCCCCAATTTCTTTTATTTTACAAACTTTTCCTAGCACACAACTCAAATATCACTCCTACTGGGTCTCCCTGTAGGAGCTCCAACCACAGGCTGGGCTGGTCTTCAGGGACTGGCATTAGTTATGCTAACCTGAGGCGGTATAAGTGCGTGGAGAGCAAAAAGGGTTGAGAGGAGCCCAGACTGATCTAGGGTTGGGAGTGGGGAGGTAACGCACAACCAAGTCAAATAGCAAAGGAAGAACAGAATAGGTTTGTGGATAACTGAAGGCAGATGGGATGAGTTTTGAGGAGTGAGTCCTGCATGTCGGAAATTGTGAATCAGTGTGCTGGGATGTCCTTTTGTATGTAGTATAAAGTAGAGCCAACATGAGATGGCAAAATCTTCCCTGACTGATTGTAATTTGTTGTTTCAAATCCATGAGAAGCCAATTCCAAGGAAGTATGGAACACAAACTAAATAGAACTGTGATTCTGATGTCAATATCTGTAATAAGATGAAGCCAAGTTCATTCAAGGATAGAAAGGATTGTTGATAGGGTGGATATGTCAAAGGAGTATGAAATTAAGGGCTAAGACAAATGAATTTGAAAACATAAAGAACAAATTCAATAGCTTTGTCATAGTGGAAAGAGAAAGGGTTAAAGCTACAAGAAACTCATGATGTTTTACTGCCTCAGTGAGCCATTTTCTTCTCCTTCTGTGGATCTTTTCTAACCTGCCAACCATTTTCCATAGGCCAAAGACACAAAAATTCCAATTTTAGTGGAATCAAAATGTTCTTGATCGTTGGCAGCTTAGAATCTTGCTACTTAAAGTATATTCCTAAGGCCTTAGCATCAGCATCTCCTGGGAGCTTTAAAAGATGCAAAATCTCAGGACCCACTCCAGATCTACTGAGTAAGAATTTATATTTTAGCATGTTCCCCAGGAAATTTATATGTACTTAATACATTTTGAAAAACTGACCTAGGGTAAGCAACCCATAGAGCTCTGAGAGCTGTTCAGAAAGTGACTTTTTTCAATGCTCCAAGTCATGTTTTTTTCTCATTTTAATGACTGCTTACTAATCACTCCCCTGGTGGCTCAGAGGTTAAAGCATCTGCCTGGAATGCTGGAGACCCGGGTTCGATTCCTGGGTCGGGAAGATCCCCTAGAGAAGGAAATGGCAACCCACTCCAGCACTCTTGCCTGGAGAATCCCATGGAGGGAGGAGCCTGGTAGGCTACAGTCCATGGGGTCGCAAAGGGTCGGACACGACTGAGTGACTTCACTTCACTTACTAATCACTAGAGGGATCTTATTACACTGCAGAGTGTGACTCTGGTGTCATGATGGGGTCTGAGATCCTTGATTTCTATAAAGCTCTCAGGTACTACCATTGGCTCTGATTCACAGGCCACGCTGTAAGCTCCAGTTCAAACCTATAGACCAAGCAGAGCAATAGTTTTCAAGTGTAGTTAGTCCTAGATGAGCCACATCAGCATCACCCAAGACCAAGCCTGGTAGAAATTCTAATGCTTGGTTTCATCCCAGACCTACTGAGGCAGAAGCCCTGGGGTTGGGACTTCTGCATGTCAGCAAATCTTCCTGGTGATTCTGATCACACCTAAGTTTGAGGATTACTGAAACAGAAGACAGTATGCTTGCAATAACTATTTTTGAGGTCTCATTGTTTAAGCAACTTCAGATAAAGTAATGCAGATTATCTTCAATAAATCTACTCAGTATACAGATAATATATAATTTCAGAAACTATCTTAATCACATTGATACAAATTTAAATTTCTGCCAATGTCATACACAACACTATGAAGCAAAAGAAAATCACCAATCAATGTGTTTTGAAAATAAATTACCTTCAGTTATGGAGAAGGCAATGACAACCCACTCCAGTACTCTTGCCTGGAAAATCCCATGGACGGAGAAGCCTGGTAGGCTGCAGTCCATGGGGTCGTGACGAGTTGGAAATGACTGAGCGACTTCACTTTTACGTTTCACTTTCATGCATTGGAGAAGGAAATGGCAACCCACTCCAGTGTTCTTGCCTGGAGAATCCCAGGGAGGGCGGAGCCTGGTGGCTGCCGTCTCTGGGGTCGCACAGAGTCGGACACGACTGAAGTGACTTAGCAACAGCAGCAGCATGGTTCATTTCAATCATATGTAGGACATGCAAGTCTATGCTAGATGCTGGAAGACATGAAGATGTTTTAGTCAGTCTTTGCCTTTTGGAACTTACAGTTTCATGAAGAAAACATTGAGCATGAGCTGAGACTACTTCAAGGTTGCTTTCTAGGCTTTAAACTATAAATTCAGCACATAGGAATGATCAGAAGTCTGTAAAAAGGGAACTTAGATATAAAATGTTACCTGGACTTGAAGTAAGATGGACGAGAATCATGTGATTCTAGGATAAAGGAGAGCCAGAGTTTTTCTGTTTGGTTTAGCCCTGCTGTGAAGCTGCTTTCAATGGGAGTGCCTTTTGCAGCAACCTTTAGAATCACTGCATTGCTCTGATCACTTTTGCTATCCCAGTTTATATACCCAGAGGGAGTACACACTCTGGTATGACCAGTCCACCAGACAGCTGGTCTCAGTCACAATGAATAAAGGCAGTTTGGGCACACTCTTGTGAGTTTAGGAATTGTGTGGGTTTGGTTGATTCTGAAACACTGACAAGATAGAATTTCTGGGTAGTGAGGTTGGAATTATCAACAGGACTCTAGCAAATTCTCTACCATAATGCTACCCATACAGTACCTGTGTGGACAGGCAACCAGACTTTCTAGGTGATATCCATTTCAATACAGACCTCCTTTAAACCTCTGAAAGTACACAAGTACTTGTATGACAAAGCCACAGTATTATTATAATAGAGTTTTGCTTAAAAGATAAAGTTTCAAAGGAAGAACTGAACATATCAGATTAGGGTAGATACTGAGGGCGATCAATAAAGCCTAAAGAGTGGGTAGAATGTTTTTGTTGAAATATAATACATGTACCATAAAATTACCCCTTTAAAGTATACAGTTCAGTGATTTTTAGTATCTTCAAAAAGTCATGAAACCATCACCACTATTTAATTTCAGAACATTTTCATGACCCCATACCCTTTCAAAGTCACACCCCATTCCTCTCCCCTACCTTCTGGCAGCCATTAGTTCATTTTCTATTTCTCTTTCTATGCCTCTTCTGGACATTTCATATATATAGGATCATGCAACATATGGTCTTTAGTGTCTGACTTCCTTCACTTAGCATGTTTTTGAGATTCATCCATGCTGCAGCATATATCAGTATTTTGTTGCTTTTTATGACTGAATAATATTCTACTGGATGGATATACCATACTTTGTTAATCCATTTATCAGTTGATGAACATTAAGACTTTTAATTTTACTATTACGAAAAAGACTGCTTTCTACAGGTAGATCACTGACCAGAGTTTTTGAATTACAAGAGTCGTTCCAGGGACTTCTTTTAAGAAAAGAAAACAGTCACCACTGGTAGCACACTTCGGCAACACAGAATGGGTAAAAAAAAACTTGCTTACCTGTGTGACATATTCAATCTGATCAACAAACTCAATCTGTCACTTCAGAGGAGAATGACAATTGTGTTCAAGTCAGCAGATAAAGTGGCTACATTCAAAGGCAAATTGGAATTATGGGGGCAATGAGCAAACGCTGGGATTGCTGACATGTTTCAAACATTAGCAGAGATTTTGAAAGAGACTGAGCCAGAGGCCTCTTTCTCCCAGCTGGCGCATGATCACATATTTCAGCTTTCAAAAGAGTTTGAGCATTATTTCCCAACCACAAAAGACCCCCAAAGTGGGAGTTATCAAGAGAACAATCTTGATACAGTCTTGAACAAACGAATTCATAAATATATTATAAGGTAATTAACCTCCAATTAAAATAAATAAATTAAAAAAAACTGTGTACATTAATAAATGGAGAAAGAACCTTTTGTGGGGATGGGAAAGAAAGAGAAGAAAGAAGATAACTTTATACTGATTTTGAAAAACTAAGGGAGATAAGGGTGAAGATTATTCAATCAATAATTATCAAGCTGGAGAGACAGAGCAACAGAGCAAGAGTAAGAGTGAGTAAGAGATATGAGAGTTAAACTGTGAAGTGGGTGAGACCAAGGAGGTATGTGTGCAATGAGAAGGGAAATAGTTCTGAAAGAGAAACCTAAGTTAGGAAAGTTCAGTCAGGACGTGGTCAGAGAAAAGAACAATACAGATCAAGGGTATTAAAAATAAAAGGTGGTCAGTAACATCAAAAATGTATTTTGTAATTATTAAATAATGTCTCTTCCAAAATTCCAAATAGAGTTAGATCACATTTTTTTCTGCAGAGGTCTATTTCACACAAGAAAATAAGTTAATTGAAAGCTACGTGTAACAAAAGCCTAATTAAGTTTAGTGGAGGGTGAAGAAGAGGTAATTAGAAGAAAAGAAAAAAGGTTCAAATCACCCGTCCAAAACTTAAAACCAAGCAGCAAAAATCAACACATATAACAAACAAATAAAAATAAATTTCAATTCCAAAATGTAGGCAGTGAAGAGGGAATCCGAAAAGAGAACTGGAGTTAAAGAAGAGAGAAGGGAAAAAGAGTAGCATTAAAAAAAAAGAGAGAGAGACTAAAAACAAAACAAAATCCAAGGAAACAATCTCTTAGCCTGAAGGTTTGCAATGCTTGTGGCAAGTTAGAACCACCTGGGGAATTTTTTTTTATTTTAATACTCATTCCTGGGCCCCTCCCCAGAGATTCTGAACTAATAGGCCTAGAATGAGACTTGGTATTATGATTTAAAAACAAAAAACAAGGCTTCTAATCTGTAGTTCAAAGTGAGAACTTGATGCCTTAGAAGTATAGAGGAGAGATGGAGAGGAAGCCATAACGAGATAAATTACTTTTGTCCAATCTCATGGTCCACTTGGGCTACAGACTTCAAGAAATCTTTAAGATATAAATTAGCTAACTAACAAAGCAGAGCTTAGCTGCTTCTTAGTCTTTGAAATGAAATGACTGAAGACCTAGTTTTAACACTAAACGGAGGGTCCTATGCAAATCACTTAGCATCACTGAGTCTGTTTCCACATATTCAAAATGAAAAAGTTTAGGCAAGATGATTTCAAGGCCACTTACAACAACTATGATTTGAAGTTATTAGAACAGGAGAGGATAGGGAGGCCAGTCAAAATTAGCTCCTTCCAAGGTCTGTGTTGAATCCGTTGGGCATTCTTAGCATGTTTGTAAGGGAAGGCAAAAAGAGGTGATGTGGGAGCAAAGTCAGAAAAATATAATAGGGCACAATAGGAATTCCTAGCTTCCAGCCCCCCAATATAAATACCAATTTAACGCCATCCTTGGACAGAAATAACTTATTTGAGGTTTGAAATCCAAGTGACATAACAGCACATGGTGGAGCTCAGAACAAGAAAAGGTAAGAACAGTTTCATTTACCCATATTATTGCATTAATCTGGCATAGTACAGAACAGAGAGATCCCACTGGCCCACAAGTTCCCCTTTGGGTGGAGGAGAGAGTAGGTCCATCCGTGGCTCCTAACACCAGGTTCACTTGCCTGTGAATCCCAGTATCAGATCTCCCAGTGGACACCACCACCAGGCCTGCCTGGGGAAGAGGTGACTGCTTCTTCAAAAATCACAGACACCAACACAAGGCTATAAAGATCACAGAGACTCAAGGAAACATGATATCACCAAAGGAACAAAATAAAGCTTTAGTAACTGACCTAAACAAATGGGGGCTTACAAACTGTCTGACAAAGAATTCAAAATAATTATCCTAAAGAAACATACTGAGCTTCAAAAGAGCACTGAATGACCTAAAGAAGTCTACACCAGGACATATTAAAATTAAATTATCAAAAGGCAAAGAGAAAATTTTGAAAGAAGCAATATAAAAGCAACTCATGACATAAAAAGAACCCAGATGACCATCATCGGATCACTCAGCAGAAACCATACTGTCCAGAAAAGAGTAGCTTGACAGATTCAAAGTTCTAAAAGAAAAAACTGCCAGCCAAAAACACTGTGTCTGGCAAAATTGTCCTTTAAAAATGGAGGATAGACTTTCCAAAATAGCCAAAAACTAAGATTTGTCACTTCTAGAAGTGTCTAACATGGAGTCCTAAGAGGAGTTAAGCTGAAATAAAAGAACACCAAACAGCAACACAAAAGCATATGAATCTCACCAGTAATGGTAAATACAGAGACAATTATAGAATAATATAATACTGTAATATTGTATCTATAAATTTTAACACTAGTATAAATGTTAAAAAGACAAAAGTATTAAAAATAACTATAACCACAAAATTCTGTTAATGAATCCATGATATAAAAAGAAGTAAATTCTGATATCAGTAACATTAAAAGTTAGTGATAAAAGAGTAGAGTTTTGTGTGCAACAAAGTTATTATCAGCTTAAAATGGATTATTATAAGCTTTAGGAAAGCCTCAGGATAACGACACACACACAAAAGCTATAGTAGACACAAAAAAGATAAAGAGGACAAAAGAATCAAAGTGTATTATGACCAAAAAAATCATGAAGGAAGATAGGAAGACAGGAACAAAAGAACTACAACATAGAAAACAATGAGCAAAATGGTAATAGTAAATCCTACTTATGTATAATCAGTTTAAATGCACATGGATCAAATTTACCAATCAAAAGATATAGAGTAACTGTATACATAAAAAATAAGATCTAACTATATACTGTGTACAAGAGATTCATTTTAGATTTAAGGACATACACAGGCTTAAAGTAAAAAAAACAGGGGGTGGGGGCTGTCTCTTATACACATCTAGATGTGTATAAGAGACAGGANTGAGGTGGAAATTCCATGCAGATGTTAACCACAAGAGAGTAGGAGTTGCTATACTTATAGCAGACAAAATGGCCTTTAAGTCAAAAGTTGTCACAAAAAACAAAGTTCATTACATAATATCAAAATGTTCAACTGAATGGGAAAATATGACAATTTAAAATACACATATGCACTCAATACCAGAGCACCTAGATATATAAAGCAAAAACTAAAAGATATGATGCAATGATAGTGAAGGTGAAGGTGAAGTCGCTCAGTCGTGTCCGACTCTTTGCGACCCCGTGGACTGTAACCTACTAGGCTTCTCCGTCCATGGGATTCTCCAGGCAAGAATACTGGAGTGGATTGCCATTTCCTTCTCCAGGGGATCTTCCCAGGAGACTTTAATATCCTATTTTCAATAATGAATATGAATAAATCATCCAGACAGAAAAAAAAAAAGGAAACAACAGATTTGAATACAATACTGCTAGACCTTAAAAGACATACACAAAACATTTCACCAACAATGGCAGAATCCACATTCTTCCCAATGTCACCTGGAACATTCTAAAGGGTAGATCACATACTAGGTCATAAAACAAGTCAACAAATTTAAGAAAACTGAAATCACTTCAAGTATCTTTTATAACCACAATGTAATAAGAAACTAGAAATCAAAAACAAAACAGGAAAACAAAAATACATGTAAGTTTACTGATACATTATTGAGCATCCATTGGATCAAAGACAAATCTAGAGGGAAATTAGACAGTATCTTGAGTCAAAACCACAACATATTAAACTTATGAGGTACAGCAAAAGCAATGCTAACAGAAAAGTTCCCAGCAATAAATGCCTGCAAAAAGGACAAAGACCATATGATACCACTTACGTGAAGAATCTGAGATAGTCAAACTCAGAAACAAAAAAATAGAATAGCAGTTGCTAGGGGCTCGGGTGAGGTGAAAATGGGGAAGTATTATTCAAAGGATATGAAGTTTCAGTGGTACAAGATATGTCCTAGAGGCTTATTGTATAGCATAGTGCCTATAGATTACAGTACTGGATGCTTAAAATGCTGCTAAAAAAGTAAATAGTGGTGTGTTCTATCACACATTATCAAAATCACCACCATTGTAATAATTCAAGCATATGGGCTCCAAAGTCACTGCAGATGGTGAATGCAGCCATGAAATCAGAAGATGTTTACTCCTTGGAAGAAAAGTTATGACCAACCTAAATAGTATATTCAAAAGCAGAGACATTACTTTGCCGACTAAGGTCCGTCTAGTCAAGGCTATGGTTTTTCCTGTGGTCATGTATGGTTGTGAGAGTTGGACTGTGAAGAAAGCTGAGTGCCGAAGAATTGATGCTTTTGAACTGTGGTGTTGGAGAAGACTCTTGAGAGTCCCTTGGACTGCAAGGAGATCCAACCAGTCCATTCTGAAGGAGATCAGCCCTGGGATTTCTTTGGAAGGAATGATGCTAAAGCTGAAACTCCAGTACTTTGGCCACCTCATGCAAAGAGTTGATTCATTGGAAAAGACTCTGATGCTGGGAGGGATTGGGGGCAGGAGGAGAAGGGGATGACAGAGGATGAGATGGCTGGATGGCATCACTGACTCGATGGACATGAGTCTGAGTGAACTCCGGGAGATGGTGATGGACAGGGAGGCCTGGCGTGCTGCAATTCATGGGGTTGCAAAGTGTCGGACACGACTGAATGACTGAACTGAACTGAACTGATGTGTTTTCCAGTGTGTGTAAGTTCTATGAGAACTTTTTAAAAATGATTTTCTGTTTTCATTTCACTAAATTAAAAATGCATATGAAGTGTATGCCAGATCACCTAAAGACTGCTGTACGGACTCAGGGTTTCTATTTGTGTTAAAATTGTTTCAACATTGAAAGTTCACCTAAGCAGTATCTAACTCTTAATGTCTTGTGACCAGTCTCATGTCAAAACAGGAATTGTCCCCAGATAGCCATTGAGATGTTTTTTGCCAGTTGTGACATCAGAACTTTTCTTTTACAATAATGAATTACAATAGAAAAACCTTTTTATTGACTAAGCTTTTTAACAAATCACGGTTGTTTATTTGATATTATAAAATTGGAATCATGAAGAAACTAACAAGAGTGAAGTTACTACATAAATGAACTTGATGTTTTTTGCTATGTGGAGTGCTACGTCAAAGATGATTTTACCATAATTGGTTACAGAGAGGCAGTGGCAGTTTGGGACCTCCCCTTTTCACATAGAGGAGCAAATGAATAGAGCCTGAGGGGATGCAGTCAGAATACTCACCATATTCAGGCCAGGAGTGAGCGTCAGGTGTGGACCTGGCTTGTCTTTGTATGTTCAGGTACTTCTTGTAGTTGTCCAGCCGCTAAGCTGTGTCCACTGTCCCTCACCATCTCCTGGACTTTTCCCAAGTTCATGTCCATTGAATCGATGATGCCATCCAAACATCTCATCTTCTGTTGCCTTCTCCTTTTGCCTTCAATCTTTCCCTGCATCAGGGTCTTTTCCAACGAGTTGGCTTTTCGCGTCAGGTGACCAAAGTGTTGGAGCTTCAGCTTCATCATCAGTCCTTCCAATGAGTATTCAGGATTGATTACCTTTAGGATTGACTGGTTTGATCTTCTTGAGGCAACTTGTAAATGTTCAATATTAGTAAATGCAGAAGAAAATATAAGAGAAATATTTTTAAAATTCAGTGAAAATTTATTTATTTTACATTTTATATTTTGGGATTTACTGTTGCATTTTACCAATAATGGATTGATGGTAAAGATAAGTTAATGATCAAAAATTTCTCTTTTGATTGTANGCAGAAGAAAATATAAGAGAAATATTTTTAAAATTCAGTGAAAATTTATTTATTTTACATTTTATATTTTGGGATTTACTGTTGCATTTTACCAATAATGGATTGATGGTAAAGATAAGTTAATGATCAAAAATTTCTCTTTTGATTGTATGATACTGAAGGTTGAGAAAATTGATATAGAGGAATTCAGTTTAATTTAGACTCACTGTTGAACAAACTGTCAAAGTTATTTTTGAAATAAACAACAAAGCTTGATAACAGCATTTTCCCTCCTCCCTTCCTCCCTCTCTCCCTTCCTTCCATCCATCCTTCTTCCCACCCTTTCTCCCTCCTTTCCTTCTTCTCTTTTGATCTATCTCACCTTCTCTTTTCTCTTTCTTTCTCTCCTTCTTACCCTTTTCTCCTGAAAGTTGAGAAAGGTAAGATAACACCCAGCTATTAATTCTGGATAATTGAGATATTATTTATCAAACTAAAAGAATTTCTAAAACAAATGTCATGTACATTTTCTTTTTCCTTAAGTCTTTAAGTGTCAAGAATGTTTGAGTTTCAGGACATTTGGGCCATATTTTTTTCCCCTACTGATTTATTCAGATCATACTCATGTGAAGACTTAGCAAGTCAGTATGAAATTAGACCCTAATGCTGGGAAAGACTAAAGGCAGGAGGAGAAGGGAGTTTATCAAACTAAAAGAATTTCTAAAACAAATGTCATGTACATTTTCTTTTTCCTTAAGTCTTTAAGTGTCAAGAATGTTTGAGTTTCAGGACATTTGGGCCATATTTTTTTCCCCTACTGATTTATTCAGATCATACTCATGTGAAGACTTAGCAAGTCAGTATGAAATTAGACCCTAATGCTGGGAAAGACTAAAGGCAGGAGGAGAAGGGAGCAACAGAGGATGAGATGGTTGGATGGCATCACTGGCTCAATGGACATGAGTTTGAGCAAACTCTGGGAGATAGTGAAGGACAGGGAAGCCTGGCATGCCGCAGTTCATGGGGTTGCCAAGAATCGGACATGGCTTAGCAACTGAACAACAAAAATGAAATTAGAGTTCATTACTCTTCAGAGTCCCAGGTGTCCCAGGAAACAACTTCCACTGAATTCTTAATTCTTTAAAAAGAAATTTAAAAAACTTAAATCTTTAAAAAACTTAATTCTTTAAAAAGATTAATTCAGCTCGGTTCAATAAATAATATTTGAGAATGTACTATGTCCAAAACACTACAGTTAGCCCCGGAGGTAAAAAGATAAGTTGGAAATTATTTCAGCTCCCAGGGAACTTAGAATCTGGTGTGGGATGTTAATATGGAGAATGGAAAGGTAAACATTAATTTAAAAAAATGTATATTTTATATTAATCTACTAGTGCTTCTTAATACTTTTTATAAAAACTTTCAGGCATTATTTTTTTTGAACTAGATTTCTGAACTTATGAAAGAGTTACTTCTATTTTACTGGTTTCACAATGTGAGAGAAGAGGCATCATTATTACATACAATACTCTTTGCAATATGAAAATGCCCTCAGGCTGGGATTCATGGATAATAGTGAAAGTAAAATAAGTAAAAAGTAAAACTGTGTTGAAAGAAGGTTGAGTCCCACATGGACACATTAGCTAGTGTTGAATGACAAATCATAGCAGTGTTTGGTCCTTTTCAGTCCTAATGGCAGGAATGAGGAGCTCAGGTAGCCACAGGTGGTATGAGCCATTAAGGAGATGTTCCTGGAACAATCTCTGTGTTAAAAATAAAAATATAAGCCTAAACAGTCCAGATTTAAGATAAAANGATGAATAGGGAGGCCTGGCGTGCTGTGATTCATGGGGTCGCAGAGAGTCAGACATGACTGAGCGACTGAACTGAACTGAACTGAACCTTGGAGATATTACAGGCTTGATTACAGACCACCCCAATAAAAGCAAATATTGAAATATTTTGGTTCCCCAGTGCATTCACAAATTATCTTTATACTATGCTATGGTCCATTAGGTGTCCAATAGCATTACATCTACAAAGACAATAAGCAAACTTTAATTAAGAATACTTTATTGCTAAAAAAATTTAATAATAATGTGAGACTTCAGTGAGATATAATCTTTTGCTTGAAGAGTCTTGCCTTAATGTTGATGGCTGTTGACTGATCAGGGTGGTGGTTGTAAAAGGTTGGCGTGGCTATGACAATTTCTTAAAGTAAGACAACAATGAAATTTGCTGTATTGATTGACTCTTTCCTTCGTGAATGATTTTTTCTATAACATTTAATGTTGTTTGATAGCATTTTACCCACAGTAGATCTTTTTTCAAATTGGAGTCAGTCCTTTAAAACTGTGCTGGCACTTTATCAACTAAGTTTATGTCAAATTCTAATCCTTTTTGTCATTTCAACAATCTTCACAGTATCTTCATCAGGAGTAGATTCCATCTCAAGAAACCACTTTATTTGTTCACTCCTAAGAACCAATTCCTCATCCATTCAAGTTTTATCATGAGATTGCAGCAATTCAGCCACATCTTCAGGCTCCATTTCTAATTTCAGTTCTCTTCTATTTCTATCAGTTCTGCAGTTACTTTCTCCATGGAAGTCTTGATCCCCTCAAACTAATACATGGGGGATTGGAATCAACTTCTAAACTCCTGTTAATATTGATTCTTAATGGCATCTAGGATGGTGAATTCTTTCCAGAAGGTTTTCAATTTATTTTGTCCAGATTCATCAGAGGAATCACTATTTACATATGCTACAGCCTTATCAAATGTGTTCCTTAAGTAATGTCTTGAAAGTAAAAATTACTCCTTCATCCATGGACTGCAGAATGTATGCTGTGTATCTCACTGTACATCTACATCAGAGCTCTTGGGTTACCTGGTACATTGTCAATGAGCAGTAGTATTTTAAAAGGAAACTTTTTTTCTGACCAGGAAGTCTGAGCTTAAAATATTCAGTAAACCATGTTGTAAACAGATGTGCTGTCATCTAGGCTTTCTTGTTCCTTTAATAGAGCACAGACAGAACTGATTTAACATAACTCTTAAGGGCCATAGAATTTTCACGATGATAAATAAGCATTGACTACAATTTAAAGTAGCCAGCTGCATGGCCTATAATTAGTCTCAGCCTGTCCTTTGAAGCTTTGGAGCCAGGCCCTGACTTCCCTTCTCAAGCTATGAAAGTCTTAGATGGCATCTTTTCCCAGTAGTATAAGGCAGTTTTGTCTACATTTAAAAGTTGTTTCTAATGTAGCCACCTTCATAAATTGTCTTAGGTAAATCTTCCAGATAACCTGCAGCAGCTTCTACGTGAACACTTGCTGATTCACCTTGCACTTTGACATTATAGAGACAACGTCTTTCCTTAGACTTCATGAACCAACCTTTGCTGGCTTCAAACTTTTCCTCTGTAGCTTCTTCACCTCTCAACCTTTATAGAACTGAGTGAGTTAGAATCTTGCTCTGGATTGAATTTTAGCTTACGTGAATGGTTTGATTGTGGCTAGTTTGATCTTCTATCCAAACCACTAAAAGTTTCTCCACATCAATAGTAAGGCTGTTTTGCTTTCTTACCATTTGTCTGTTCACTGGGGTAGCACTTTTAATTTCCTTCAAGTACTTGTTCTTTGCATTCACAACTTGGCTATTTGTCACAAGAGGCCTCACTTTCATCCTGTCTTGGCTTTCTACATGCCTTTCTCGTTAAGCTTTATCATTTATAGATTTTGATTTAAAGTGAAAGATGCAGAACTCCTCCTTGGATGAACACTTAGAGGCCACTGTAGGGTTATTAATTGGCCCAATTTTGATACTGTTGTGTCTCAGAGAATAGGGAGGCCCCAAACAAGAGATATGGAGAAATAGTCGGTCAGAGGAGCAGTCAGAACACACACAACATTGATTGATTAAGGTCACCATCTTACATGGGTCCAATTTGTGGTGACCACTCCAGAATTACAGGAATAACATCAAAGATCACTGACCACAGATCACCACTTCAAAATAACAATAATGAAAAAGTTTGAAATATTATTAGAATTAACAAAATGTGACACAGAGATGTGAAATGGGCAAATACTGTTGGATAAATTGTGCTGATAGGCTTGCTTGAAGCATGGTTGCTACAAACCTTCAGTTTGTAAAAAACACAGTATCTACAAAGTACAATAAAGTGAATTGCAATAAAATGAAGTGTGGCTGTAATAATAAACTAAAAAGCTGGAGGAATCTTTTGAGATGATGGTTGTGTTTATGGTATAGATTGTGGTGATGGTTTCATGCATGCAGACCTACCTCCAAATTTATCAAGTTGTATACATTATGTACAGCTTTTTGTTTGTTAACTATACTTCAACAAAGTGTTTTTTTTTAATGAGAAAAGTATGAAAGGAAAAGCTTTTGAAATTTTATTTTATATAGAAGTTTTGTGTTACTCAGATATGATTTTTCAAGGATTAAAATTTTTAAAAAATAAGTATTAGAGAATGGGGACTTTTATTTTTTCCTTGCTTATGGCCTCTAAATTATTAATATGGCTCTGCTTTTTTCATTATCCACAAATAATCTGAAGAACCTGAGGCCTGGAAAAATTTAGCAGAATAAGACAGTAGACTTATGTGGAAAATGTATTAGAACTGTTTGCCTATTTTTTAAAAAGTGTTGTGAGAGAGTATCAACTGCTGAATCATAGTTGCATTTTTAGATACTGATATGTAGACGCAAGAAGGGAAGCATGAAGGCAGAAGTAGGACTCAGGATAGGACACACGTATAAGCCCCCTGCCCTATTACTCCACTATTTATGTCCAGATGAAAGTCTCCAATCGGTCCTGGCCTTGCAGTCTCCACGCCACCCCCGTTCCAAGAGAAAGAAAGACTAATAGTTGCTTACACCAGAGGTGACTGTTCTGACTCTTTACCAAAGCTGGTCTAGCTTGTGCTCCTTGAGATGCCCAAGGCTCAGAGGACATGTAGAGAATTAAGCCTCATTTAGTTGCCCTCCTTAGACTCACGGACCTTCCCATGTAAGCATAGCTCAGAAGCCACCTGGCACGTTTTTAGGGTGGAGAAGATCCATACATTATGGGAATGTTTACATTAATGGATGTCTTGTCTCCATTTTTTTTTTTTAAATCCAATTCTCAGTGGCACCCTAATTCAAGAAATGAATCTGAATAGAACAAAACCCAGTTTAAATATCATGTCCTCTTGCTCTACCAGTCAGGATTAGTCGCCCCTTATCTGTGCCTCTCAATTATTACAATAGTTACCTTTCATCACATTAGACCCAGCAACAGACCTAAGAATTTTACATGCACTAATGCTCACAAAGCCCTAGGCAATAAGAATTATTATTTCTCCACTTTTTCAGATATAAATTCTCATGCTAAAAGAGGCCGATCTATGTAACCAAGATTGCTCAGCTGGTAGATGGCAGAACCAAAATACAAACACAGAATGCTTAACTCTGGAGTTTCACCACTACAAAATACTGTCTGTATATGTTTTATTTAAAATAGCCTAATTTGCTGATCATTTGTAAGTCAAACATGACCACTGTAGGGAATTTACACAAATCAAGAAAATGTTAAAATCTGTGTTTTCTTTTCTTGTTTTTTCATCTCACTTCCTTGTTTGAACAGCTTTGATGTTTCCCTCTGTTCACAATAATTTTCTATAATCATCACTACCACCCACATTAGACCTCAATTAATTTAAGACTTTTATAAAAATTGTTTATTTATTATATCATTTGCCTTTTCCTCATATCACTGAATTTTTCGTGAGCTCAATTTTAACTGGCTTAGTAAGAGTTGATCATACTTTACAGAAACGTTCCCTTCCTACTTTGTCTGCTGCTGTAAATAATACTAGAGTGAGCATCTTACAAAGTTTGGTTCCCATTTCTGATTATTACCTCAAGACACATATGGAGTTCCCCACACAACTTCTCTCTGGGAGCCACCTGCCCCACCCATAGCTGTCTCCTACATTCACTTTTAAGCTGTGGAATCTTGCCCTTCTGACTGTAACTAATTGTTGCAATGCTGTATACTAGACCCAGACCAACATATCTATTTTTGAAATTTTAACCTGAGAGACATAGAAACTTGAGTGTCACTCATAGCTAGGCCATATCATTGGCCCATTCTAGAAGGAAGGACCATAGTCTCCTGCTGATGAGGTCCCCAAAGATGCTTTGTTTCTTGTTCTTTCCAAAGCCTGGCTTTTCAACAATTTCTTGTGCACCAAGATTCATCAGTATCCTTCCAACTAATACCTCTGTTTGACACAGTATTCTGGTTGGTTTCAGCTACTTTCAATGACAAGAAACTCGATTAGTAAAAAATACACAGCAATATTTCTTGAAGAGGTATTACTTGGCTAAACTGAATTTAAGACCATTCATGCGTATGGTTCCACAGTTGAGAAAATTCTAGAGTTTGTATTCCTGTCAGTAAACACGTGAGAGGATGCTATTATGTTTAATATCTTTGCTAAATGTGAAGGCAGATCATATCATCTTATTATTCACATTTGGATTTATTTAATCACCAATTATATTTAACATTTCAATATGCTTATTATGTTTATCAACATATGTGCCTATTTCTTGTCCACTTAGCTACTGTAGGCTAAAAGTTTTATTGTTTGTCTATATAAGATCTTCTATGTGCAGAGTGTTAACCTTGATTAGAGCACTTTTCATATTTTTCTCAAATGATATAATTATGTATCTCTCTCTCTCTTTGTTTTATTTAGTCACTAAGTTGTGTCCAACTCTTTGCAACCCCAAAGGCTATAGCCCACCAGGCTCCATGGTCCATGGGATTTCCCAGGCAAGAATATTGGAGTGGGTTACCATTTCTTCTCCAGGGATCTTCCCAACCCAGGGATCAAACCCCTGTCTCCTGCATTGCAGGCAGAACATTTAAAACACTGTACCACCAGGGGCCCCATCTCCTTCTCCACTTGCTTACCACCGCTCTTCATCCTAAGCTTTTGCCAGCTGAACTTCACACATTGCCTGTAGACCAATATTTCAGTTGCTCAGCACACACACACAAACAAAAGAATATGTTTGTTTGGATTTGTCAGAAGAGAGATTTTCCTAATTTTAACCACTCAGTGATCCAAGTTAATGAAGTCCCATCCTGACTAATGCCTCCATGAGAACTGTAACAGGTCGGGGAGTGAGGTGATTTGTGTGATCTTTCTGCCTGAAAGTAATGTACAACCTCTCTGTTCATATCTCACAGACCAAAGCAAGCCACGTGGCCATGACAAACTTCAAATGGGCAAGGTACACAGCCTTACTGTGTGCCTAGCAGGAGGTGAGAACCAGAATATATGTGAAGAGCCCAAAATGGCAACACCCCTGTCCATTCTTGCCATTTCTCACTGTTCCATCTCCTTCTGCTTCCTTTATATGTGTGCTTGTTTTGCTGTACTTTTATTGTTATTCTTAGCACATTTTGTGGTCAAGTTCTCCCCACTAAAATGCACTGTCTTAAGGACAGAGATTTTTGTCTTTTAACTACTATCTTGACGACAAGCAAACACTGCCTGGTACAGAGTATGCAGCAAAATAAATATTTTTTCAGATCAGTGAATGAATGAATAAAACATTCTTCCTGGGATGACTGGGTGGACTGTGCTGTCATTCACTTGTAAAGAAAATGCAAAGGCAGAAGTAATTTCAGAGGAATGGTGAGTTTGCCTTTGAACATGTTGAGCTTGAGATTCCTGTGATATTCAGATGCAGATGTCAAATAGGAACCTGCTTCCATAGCCTGAAGTGCAGATCAGGGAATAAAGATGTGGAGATTATTTGCCCATGGATGATAGCAGAAATCATGGTCATGGCTGAGACTCCTGGGCAGATATAGTAGCTCAGTCATGTCCTACTCTTTGCGACCTCATGCATTATACAGCCCATGGAATTCTCCAGGCCAGAATACTGGAGTGGGTAGCCTTTCCCTTCTCTAGGGGATCTTCCCAACCTAGGGATCAAACCCAGGTCTCCCACAATGCAGGCGGATTCTTTACCAGCTGAGCCACAAGGGAAGCCCAAGAATACTGGAGTGGGTAGCCTATCCCTTCTCCAGTGGATCTTCCCGACCCAGGAATTGAACCGGGATCTCCTGCGTTGCAGGCGGATTCCTTACGAACTGAACTATCAGAGAAGCCCTAAAGAAAATGCAAAGGCAGAAGTAATTTCAGAGGAATGGTGTTTGTCTTTGAACATGTTAAGCCTGAGATTCCTGTGTGATATTCATGTGTCAAGTAGGAATTTGCTTCCATAGGTCTGAAGTGCAGATCAGGGAATATACATGTGGAGATTATTTGCCCATGGGTGACAGCAGAAATCGTGGCCATGGCTGGGATTCCTGGGCAGGTGTAGTAGCACAGAACAGAAAAGGACAAACTTTGGCCACCCATATCTTCTCCTCTGTGATGTCTGCTCCGCCCAACAGCCTTAATAGGCAGAAGTCCCGGAAACCTTCCACTCTTGACAGTGTAAATGACCTTGCCTCTTTAATCTCATTGGCCTTCCTATCAACAAAGACAGCTCAGGAGAGCCAGCCCTGCATAGTCTATTTACCCCAGTCTGTTAGACTCATGTTCGTCCCTGATGTTACAGTTGTAGGAGAATCAATACATCACACGGGGCCTTAGGGAAGCAGAAAGCAGACCCCAGTTGCTTACCTAAACACTTGCTCCGAGTCCTTCTGGCAAAATTCCCAGGAATAAAAGACAGGGATGTGTGAAGAGTGTTTTATTGGTGATGCACAGCAGAAGCCAGCTGTCTCTCTAATGATTATTTGTATTCACACGGAGATCTGTTCAACAAAGGAATTCACATGCAGAAGGAACTCCTCCTTGGTAATACACACCACAGTCCTGCAAAGTGTTTTCATAATTTACTATAGCTCTGCCCTGGGGCTGTTCAAAGCACAGCATGTAATTCAAAGCTTTTAAGAATAAATAAGAGTTGAATCCTGTTCTATAGTTAAGGACACCAAGTCACAGCAACCTGCCTGGTGACTCCTGAAGATCAATTCTGGCACCATAAATCACACTCCTGCTTCCTAATTTTCATTCCAGAACTCTTCCCTATGTCCTAACAATAGTTTCCTAAAAAGCTTAACCTACTTTCTAAAGGTTTTATCAGCCTCAGCTCATGAACCAATATAATGCCACTCAGAGATTATCCAATGCCTATGGCCAATTCATATTGATGAATGGCAAAACCATCACAATATCGTAAAGTAATTATGCTTCAATTAAAATAAATAAATAAAAAAAATAAATTTAATAAAAAACAAATTTAATAAAAAACAAAAAAGATTATCCAGGAAGCACATAATCAGTGAAGGCTGATTTTATCCAGAAGTAGCCTCATACTGTTCTATCTGTACCCTTCTCCGCAACTTTTATATCCTCTCCTTGAACATCAAATGCCAAGGTTAGACATTAGAGTCGTCTACTCAGATGTTGCTTAAATTTTCTCCTACAATTTGCTCATGGAGTGTTTATCCATGTCTGCTTGGACACCTGTGGGATGCAAAAATTGCTATTTCCCTGGTTAGTACATTTAATTTTTAGATAGATCATTAGACAGTTTCATGTATTGAGTTGAAATAGTCCACACTCTATTATTTCCTTGTAATCTTTCATCCTGTACTCTGTAGCCACCCAGAATAAGTCTGAAAATGTTCTTCCACAGACAAATGAGGCAGGTTTGACAAGAGAATCATCCACCCTCGAGCCTTCCCCTTATCCATCGTAAATCCCCTGGGTTCCTACAGCCTGTTTAAGTGTATTCCCATTTTGCCAGTTCTGCTGTTCATCTGGGATCCTAAAAAGACTGCTCTTCCTCAAGTGTGCTCTGCCCAGCACAGCACAAAGTAGAGGCTCTCTGCTGTCCAGAACCCCATCAGCCTTTTTGGCAGGCATATCACATTACCGATTCAGACTGAGCTTACACCCAACTGTAACAGGATGTAAAAGTGTTTAACACCCTGCTGTTAAACGATGCCTCCTTTACCCTGCTCTTAGGCAGCTAATATCCTGATTCCAAGCAGTGTTTTGCATCTGCCTCTGCTAAATTTCATCTCACTGAATTCCTATTTTCAGTTTGCCATTCAATGTTCTCACTCAAGTCATGAATAATAATTACAAAGAGGACAGAGTCAAGAATAAATCCCTGTGGCAAGGGGATAAGATCAGTGATGATCCATTAATTAATCCTTTTGGTCTCATTCAACCAGATACTAAGTCACCCTCTCCCCCATCACCCATACTCTTGCTGACCCACAGCACTACATCTTGTCTCACAGGTAACACAGGAGGCCTTGTCAAACACTTGGCTGAAACCCACACCCAGCCCATTCACAGCATCCTCAAACAGTTGGACGAGTAACCTTATTGACTTAGCCTCTATTTAACAGCTTAAACCCCATGGTAAATACATAATCTTTAAATACCAAAATGATCCTCAATAACTTGGCTTTTTGGATGAGATCTTTTGAATGTGGTCCCTATAAGTAAACACACACCTAGGTACCACTTTGAGTTTTTATTAGAACCCACTCTGTATCACTCTGCCTCCAGGTTCTGTTGCATCTTGCTTTCAAGTCAGTGTCAGAAACTTGAGAGCTATTAGATGTTTTCTCAGTTTTCTTTGAAACATTACTTCCTCAGTGGAAGAAAACATAGCCTGGGGTTTCAACACTCTTCAAGGGATTGGAGGATGAATGATGAAATAGCTATCGTGCTGTTCTGAGAGCAATCTTGCCACCTCGCATCACAGGGATCTCCCCTGACTGCCTTCCCTGGGACCTCCCTGGAACACTGGCAAAGAGGCACATTATTCCACAGGTGGTTATAAAAATCCCCATTATTTTTATGTAGACCAATTACTTTTATATCTCTTGAATTTCATGGTTAAAGATGTGAAAATACTCACATCTTTGCCTCTACAAAATGCCCAAGATGAGCCTTGAATTCTTGCTCCCAAACTATTATCTTTAACATCCACTACAATATTATTCAGTAATCTCCACAGGACAGCCCATTGTTCCAGATCCAATTAGAACTTCCTGGAGGCTTGGGAGGTCAACACTAGGCTTTACAGCCATAGTAGAGTTCCAGAGAATCTTAGACATTCCAGATTCCTCCCTCTTCTTTTACAGATGAGAAAATTCCCAGAGACATTGGTTGAGTCGCCTAAGGTCACAAAGCTAGCTGAACACAGAGCCAGATTAAGAAAGCACATCCTTTGACTCAGAGTCCAGTTCCTTTAAAACAAGGACAGCTAGAACAAGAGAAGAGAAGAGGCAGAGGCATCTTCTGACCACATAAGGAATTTCGCAGACCGCTGTAGCCTGTACATCATCTCCACGCCTGAGAGATGAGGAGGGAAGAGCACCTGCCTCTGATGGTCACAGTCTGCGGGATTAGAGAGCAACCTCCTCCTCTCCCAGAACAGGAGGTAATGGCCACTCGCACCCCTGTACCCACACAAACCTTTCCTGGCTCACCAATGACCAAACAGCAGCGTTTCATCACCTCAGGGTGTGCCTTGGTGTAGCACGGGATAAGAAAGGAGCACGTTGCTGGCAAACAGCCGTTTCCCTCTTTCTTGCCCAGCATGTGCCACTAGCAGAAATCCCCAGGTTTGTAGCTCTTCTCCAGCGTGTTTGTTGCTTACACGTCTTTACTTTGTACTCTCACATACAGAGAAGAGAACCCCATGCTTCAGAAGTCTGTTTTGTTTTTTGCAAACAGACCAGCACCACAAAGAGCCTTTTATTCTTTTTTCAGAAATCTGGAAAGTTGCCTTTAATTATTTAGCCATCAGAGGGCCCACAGGCTGGGGTAATAGATAAGAAGAGAATAAGGGACCATTCAATGATCCAACCAGATGAAAGATGGAGCAAGTCCTCCCACCTGGCTCCAGGAGGAGACACCAGGAGCAAAATCCAAAACTCCCACAAAGTGTGGATCCTCTAAGTCTCATGTTACAAAGTCAACTCATAGGTACTAACTTAAAATTTGTACAGATAAGGACAGCAGGATCTTCTTTGAACAGCGATCCCCAAACCAGACCAAATATCAAAGTCATCCTGGGTGTTTTATAATCAAGTTCAAACTCTAAAAGGAAATCTCCACACTTGTATTTTAACAAAACACATGACTTGATTCTTAGTATAATTATCTTACCATCTCTTAGAGATGATTTTACTTTTTTTAGAATTTTTTATCTCTTGCTGTGTAAGTATCTTTTACAATAAGGAGATAATAATGACTTCTATGTAAAACAAGTCTGACATGGAGAAAACAGGGAGGGATTTGAACATGCAGAGGGTATTTTTTAGAGGGAATTACTGTCAAAGAGGCAAGTTCCCCTCTTGAAAGTCAAACCAATCAAATCTATTTCTGCAAATAAGATGTGAATAATTAGATGCTGAAACAATGACAGTACACCTTGCGTTTAGTGACCCTCCAATATCAAAGGTTTTACTCAGTCTAAAACCTAAGGTAAATTAACTTATCTCAAGGGCACACTGACCTGTGTCCACCAGGAGGCGGGCACTCCCTATCCCAGGCTATACTCACCTCGTGTGTCCTCAGACACTACAGCTGACTGTGTCTCAGCTCCTTGGGGTAGAGGCAGTGCGGTGGAGACAGACTAGTTCTTTGTCCAACTCATATCCACATAGGTAGATTACGTTTTCTACCTTGCCTTGCAATTAGATGTAGCCTTTGAGGGGTCCTGGCCAATAGCACATGGAGGACTTGAGTCCTTTGCCGGTAGTCTGAGATCGGGTATGGAAAATAGAGCAGTGGATCCAAGGTCTAGGAGATGACACCACCCCAAGTTGGGATCCTGAATGCATGTGGTGAGAGGAGTCTTCCTGTACTTGCTGCCCACTAGACTTGACATAAGGAAGAAATAAACTTCTAACATGTTAGACACTAATATTTTGGGGTTATTGGTTCTAGCAGTTAGCCTTCTCCATCTTACACAGAAATCAAGACAGAAAAACTGAAATGCTGACTTAGTGAAAGCCTTAAATGGCTGGTATTGTTTTAGCAGTTAGACAGCAGACAGTAAGGGGGTCAATACGGCGAGCTAGAGAGCTGGAGAGTCTTGATGATCTCTGGCCAAACATTTCATGTACGTGTCATTGGCAATAACTTATGAAAAGGACTGCATGCTTCTGAGCCTGAAGCTGTGAGGAAAGTGGCTAGACAGAGGTATAGTAAAGAGCATGTTGATTATTTTTAAATGCCTTTAGTACTGGAGCTTAGGCAAGAAAGGAGAGATTTTCACGCAGAGATTAAAGGGGAAAAGTCCAAGGATCAAGAGTCCTTTACTTATAAGGACCAAATTTATAAGAACCAACTACTGCTGAATTCCAAATGATAAGAGATAAGACTGGAAAAGGTCTTGAGCTACCAAGACCCATAAGACTTCTTACTGACACACTGGCTTTGGAGCAAAGATCAGGATAAGGGATTGTTTCAGCGAGCCTCAAGTTAGCCAGGAATTTGAGAGAGGAATACATGGGGATAAAAGAGAAAAGAAAAAAATCAGGCTTGAGAATTATGTCCAGGTACAGGGAGGTATATTTGATATCCTGTGATGAACCATAATGGAAAAGAACGCATACAAAATGTGTGTGTGTATCATTTTGTTGTACAGTAGAAATTAAAACAATATTATAAATCAACTATACTTCAATTTTTTATTTAAAAATAAAAAAAATATGTCTAGGAATGAGCTTGAGTGCAGTTACTGATTAGAAACAAATAGGTCAAATGTCTAGTGGGTCTCTGAAGAAATTATATTGCCAAACTAATCACTAACTTACTTGCTCTAATGAGGCTTCTAATTGTTTAAGGCTTAAAACAATTCTTGAACCCCTAAACGTGCATGAGTAGAAAGCAGGTTATTAAGCTCCAAGGGAAAATTTATTCCCACCATGCCCACTTCAGAGGTGATCCTTGAGGAAAACAGCAAAGGAAGAAACACCCAATGGGTGGATCAAAGTTCATGGAGAATGAGGGACAGGGGAGTTCCTCTCAGAGAGGACTCTGTGTCTGACCGAGTCACCTCCCCAGTGGTCAGGAAAGGGCCTTTCACAATGCCTGGTCAGGAGGATTTCAGAAGAATGCTGGGCCGGGGGCTGCTGTCTCCCACTCTGCCCTTCTCCAAACAAATGTTTTAAGTTGTACATTGCTTGACCATTGTCTACTGAGGGGAAAAGGAGTGAAGAGGAGGAGCACGTGGGTCACCAGATGCCCCACATCCAAGCTTGATAAGGACTTTGCAGTGCTCAGAGATCTGGACTCAGCTGGATGCAGGAACAGTCTGGGGCTTAGAGTTATCTCCCTTGGATAGGGGAACAATGGGTTCTGCATATGGAAGAAATAGTGAAATCAATATTCAATGACCAGAAGAGTAGCCTGTGGCACAGACTGTCTAGCCACAAGACCCATTTCCTCCTGTGCTCTCAGTCAAACTACTTTTCTGGCTTCTTTTGCAAGTGATCATATCTAGTGGTTTAGGAATACAGGGCAAAAGTGATGTGTCCACTTCCAGGTCCGACCCATAAGTAATCAAAATGCACCAAACTCACTCTTTCCCCTCATATGCTCGCTTCAGGCAGAGAATGCAACTGAGGGCCCCACAACTGGCAAGAAGGATCCTTAAATGCAGAAACTCCACCCCTTCCTCATTTATCAACACTGATTGGCTTTGATGCGGGAACAATAAACTTTTATGAAAAGACATTGAAATCTATGGGCTGTTTCTTCCAGCAACAAGCCTTTCCTTACTAATGCAGGTGGGACCAAGCCAACCACTCATACTTAGAGCATCTTTAATTGAAGGAGAACACTGGCAGTTCCTTAGCTCTCAGATACATGGACTTCTGAAATGCACGTCTATTTTCCTCCTTTCTTTCTACTGAACGTGGAGTCACAGGGCAGGAAGTATCCTACTGTGAAGTAAAGACCTGATTTTAAGTCTAAGATCTGTCACAGATTAGCTACTTGTTCTTAAGTAAGTCATTTAATCACTGTGAACTAGCTACTTTATAGAGCTGTTATGAGGAGGAAATCAGGAAACGTGAAAGTTTTGAGCATAATCCCTGAAACATGATATGTATTCACAGTATGTGGAAGGTATTCTAAGTATCTATCTATAATCTCATATAATCTCACAACAATCATGATGTTGGCACTACTCTTATTCAAATTATACTCACAATGGATATAAAGGCCCAGGAGATTAGGAATTGCCCAAAGGAGCACCATCAGTAAATGGACTGAAATACGGGGATCTGACTCTGGAGTCTTCTTTCCCACTGCCTGTCCAACAATGCTGCTGCCTCCAGACATCTGGCCTAGCAACATCCCTTCCAGTTTCTGTGAACACACAAAAGTCTTCCATGAGGGAGCTCAATAACATGTCTCTTACAATGAATCCTCTGATCTGCTTGGATCTTGCCTTATTCTTTTTTCTATTCCCTCCCCTAAACATGTCATATACCCTGTTCCTTGTTTCTGGAATGACACAGGAAAAGCAAGTTCAGCTGTTTGTCTGATATTGCCTGATGAGTGCACTGAAGGAAAAATCAAACATAAGCAGGTCACTGAGGTCTCTGATTTTTCCTCTGTGACATTTGCTGAAATGGCCATATAATTCTATTCATCAGACATAGGTGGTAGGGAAAGGGGAATAGTAATGGTCCACCTTTTGGGAGACCTGGGAACAGCAGCTTAAGAGGCAAAGCTTATATGAATGTAATAGATCCAACTGAACTGATCTTTCAAACATCAGGATATATTATGGAAAACTCCACTCTACACACAGACATGCACACACACACAAAATCTTGGTTGGCAAAACAGTTGTCTAAGGAGGCCTTACAAATAGCTGAGAAAAGAAGACAAGTGAAGGCCAAGGAGAAAAGGAAAGATATACCCATCTGAATGCAGAGTTCCAAAGAAAATCAAGGAGAGATAAGAAGGTCTTCCTAAGTGAACAATGCAAAGAAATAGAGGAAAACTATAGGGTGGGAAAGACTAGAGATCTTTCCAAGAAAATTAGAGACACCAAGGGAACATTTCATGCAAAGATGGGCACAATAAAGGACAGACAGAAACAGTATGGACCTAACAGAAGCAGAGGACATTAAGAAGAGTGGCATGAATACACAGAAGAACTATACAAAACAGATCTTAATGACCCCAAAAATCATGATGGTATGATCACTCACCTAGAGTCAGACATCTTGGAGTGTGAAGTCAAGTGGGCCTTAGGAAGCATCACTATGAGCAAAGCTAGTAGAGGTGATGGATGGAATTCCAGCTGAGCTATTTCAAATCCTAAAAGATGATGCTGTGAATGTGCTGCACTCAATATGCCAGCAAATTTGGAAAACTCAGCAGTGGCAACGGGACTGGAAAACATCAGTTTTCATTCCAATCCCAAAGAAAGTGAAAGTGAAGTCGTTAAGTTGTGTCTGACTCTTTGCGACCCCATGGGCTGTAGCCCACCAGGCTCCTTCATCCATGTGACTCTCCAAGCAAGAATACTGGAGTGGTTGCCATTTCCTTCTCCAGGGGACCTTCCCAACCCAGGGATCAAACCCAGGTCTCCTACATTGCAGGCAGATGCTTTAACCTCTGAGCCACCAGGGAAGCTGGTGGAATCCCAAAGAAAGGCAATGTCAAAGAATGCTCAAACTACTGCACAATTGCCCTCATCACACACACTAGTAATGTTCAAAATTCTCCAAGCCAGGCTTCAATAGGACGTGAACTGTGAACTTCCAGATGTTGAAAATCCAGATGGATTTAGAAAAGGCAGAGGAACCAGAGATCAAATTGCCAACATCTGTTGGATCATCAGAAAAGCAGGGGAGTTCCAGAAAAATATCTATTTCTGCTTTATTGACTATGCCAAAGCCTTTGACTGTGTGGACCACAACAAACTCTGCAAAATTCTTAAAGAGATGGGAATACCAGACCACCTGACCTGCCTCGTGAGAAATCTATATGCAGGTCAGGAAGCAACAGTTAGAACTGGACATGGAACAACAGATTGGTTCCAAATCAGGAAAGGAGTACGTCAGGGCTGTATATTGTCACCCTACTTATTTAACTTATATAAAGAGTGCATCATGAGAAATGCTGGGCTGGATAAAGCACATGCTGGAATCAAGATTGCCAGGAGAAACATCAATAACCTCAATAATATGCAGATGACACCACACTTCTGGCAGAAAGTGAAGAAGAACTAGAGAGCCTCTTGATAAAAGTGAAAGAGGAGAGTGAAAAAGTTGGCTTAAAACTCAACATTCAAAAGACTAAGATCATGGCATCTGGTTCCATCACTTCATGGCAAATAGATGGGGAAACAGTGGAAACAGTGACAGACCTTATTTTTTTGGGCTCCAAAATCACTGCAGATGGTGACTGCAGTCATGAAATTAAAAGATGTTTGCTCCTTGAAAGAAAAGTCATGACCAACCTAGACAGCATATTAAAAAGCAGAGTCATTGCTTTGTCAACAAAGATCTGTCTGTCAAGGCTATATTTTTTCCAGTAGTCATGTATGGATGTGAGAGTTGGGACTGAAAAATTGATGCTTTTGAACTGTGGTGTTGGAAAAGACTCTTAAGAGTTCCTTGGACAGCAGGAGATCCAACCAGTCCATCCTGAAGGAAATAAGTCCTAAATATTCATTGGAAGGACTGATGTTGGAGCTGAAACTTCAATACTTTGGCCACCTGATGCGAAGAACTGACTCATTTGAAAAGACTGTGATGCTGGGAAAGATTGAAGGTGGGTGGAGAAGGGGATGACAGAGGATGAGATGGTTGGATGGCATTATCAACTCAATGGACATGAGTCTGAGCAAACTCTGGAGTTGGTGATGGACTGGGAGGCCTGGCATGCTGCAGTCCATGGAGTTGAAAAGAGTTGGACACAACTTAGCAACTGAACTGAACTAAACTGACCTAAGAATCAGCAAAATGATATGTATTTGAAAGCCCACACTAAGTGAGCAGAACTTGCTTGATAAAATTAAAGCAACTTTTTTCCCCCAACAATCTCCTTAAAATGTTTCCATAAGATGGGAGGATGGTCTTTTATATGCCCATCGATGAAAAGTCCAATAGTTTCATGATGTTTTCAGTGATCCTTAGGTAATAACTCTACATGTACTGTAAATATCCAAACCTATTCTTGATGCTATATTAAAAATGCCTAATCTTATAATATCAAAATTCCAAATGTGACTAAAAGTTAAATCCTCTCCCTAGTTGTTAAGCAGGAAGCTGGAGAAATGGGAGCATGGTCCTTCTTTTCTCTCTTCCCATGCTATGGCTTTCATCCCTCCTCTAATCTTACTAACTATGGCTTCTGAGCCCTCCAACATTGAATTTGAGGAAGGAAGGAGAGACATGAATATACTCTCTTTGGACTGGTACTGTTATAAAATGCTTTCAATATTTCTGACCTTGACTGGAGACATAGTCTCTAACAGAAATTTTCCTGGCTTTTCTCAAGGGCCACCCATCACCAGTATTGGGGGTACCTAACATGCAATTCCTATAAAGTGGTGATTCATTACTCCGAAGTGTTTCCCTGGTGGCTCAGGAGCTAAGAATGCCTGCAGTGCAGGAGATGAGGGTTAGATCTCTGGGTTGGGACGATCCCCTGGAAATAGAAATGGCAACTCATTCCAGTATTCTCACCTGGGAAATTCCACGGACAGAGGAGCTTGGTGGGTTACAGTCTATCGATTCACAAGAGTAGGATACAACTTAGCAACTATACCGCCACCATTACTCCTGATCACATTACTTACTCCTTCTGAAGTCCCTAGGAATCCAGAAATATGGTGAACTTCTATCTGTCCCTTCAACTCTCTACTGAGCAGGGCCTCAGGGATCCTGTGTTGGCTCTTTTGCTTGTAGCCCACTGTGGACCACAGGAAATGATTTTCTGCTCTTTATCCTCAGAAGCTCTGAGAGTAGGGCTGATACTAAAAGCAGCCCCCTTAACTTAAGATAATCTGCCAAGATCTAGACTGTCCATTATCTCTTTCAGTTTTTCAGATGGGGGTCAGACATGAGGCCATCATCCTTCAACTAGAAGGGTCACACAGCAAATTTGTCCGGTGGTCCTCTTGAAACTCTCTCTTCTTGGCTAGCGAGGAAAGAGAAGTGTGCCTTTCCCTCTCCTCCTTGGTGGGATGGGACCCATGGTACATGTCTTTTCAAAGAAGCCCCTCCAGAAACCCCACACCACTGATTGTAAACATCTGACACTTGAGTCCCTCACCATGGATGAGGTTATTAAACATTGTGAAACTGCTTCTGAAATGACCCTGATTTTGCAAGTTGGTCCAGAATCTCACTTTGGATAACATACCCATTTATATCTTGGTGCTTCATGGGAAATTCTCATTTAACATTTCAATACACATGTTATTAAAAATTGGGAACCTGTCAGATCACATGATGAAGAAAACAAAAGTCACTGAAAATTTCATTTCTCACATAAATATAATCCCTGCCAGCATTTGGTGGGTGGGTATTTGTTCTGTCTCTGCCTGGAAACACATTTAAAAGTATCTACTTTTAGAAGATGGAATTATACCCTCCATATTATTTGTAAGTGGGCTTCCCTTGTAGTTCAGTCAGTAAAGAATCTGCCTGCAGTGCAAGAGATCTGGATTCGATCGCTGGGTCTTGAAGATCTCCTGGAGAAGGAAATGGCAATCCACCCCACTATCATTGCCTGGAAAATCTCATGGACAGAAGAGAGCCTGGTGGGCTGCAGTCCATGGGGTCGCGAAGAGCTGGGCATTATTGGGCGACTTACTTATTTAGTTTTTATTTGTAAGTAGTTTTTTTTTCCTCCCTAATATATTTTGGCATCTGGTCCCATCACTTCATGGGAAATAGATGGGGAAACAGTGGAGATAGTGTCAGACTTTATTTTTCTGGGCTCCAAAAGCACTGCAGATGGTGATTGCAGCCATGAAATTAAAAGACGCTTACTCCTTGGAAGGAAAAGTTATGACAAACATAGATAGCATATTGAAAAGCAGAGATATTACTTTGACATCAAAGGTCTGTCTAGTCAAGGCTATGGTTTTTCCAGTAGTTATGTATGGATGTGAGAGCTGGACTGTGAAGAAAGCTGAGCACCGAAGAATTGATGCTTTTGAACCGTGGTGTTGGAGAAGACTCTTGAAAGTCCCTTGGACTGCAAGGAGATCCAACCAGTCCATCACCAACTCCCAGAGTTCACTCAGACTCGAGTTCATCAAGTCAGTAATGCCATCCAGCCATCTCATCCTCTGTCATCCCCTTCTCCTCCTACCCCCAACCCCTCCCAGCATCAAAGTCTTTTTCAGTGCGTCAACTCTTCACATGAGGTGGCCAGAGTACTGGAGTTTCAGCTTTAGCATCATTCTTTCCAAAGAAATCCCAGGGCTGATCTCCTTCAGAATGGACTGGTTGGATCTTGCAATCCAAGGGACTCTCAAGAGTCTTCTCCAACACCACAGTTCAAAAGCATCAATTCTTCGGCACTCAGTCTTCTTCACAGTCCAACTCTCACATCCATACATGACCATTGGAAAAACCATAGCCTTGACTAGACGGACCTTAGTCAGCAAAGTAATGTCTCTGCTTTTGAATATGCTATCTAGGTTGGTCATAACTCTTCTTTTAGCCACACTCAATTTCTCACTGGTCCCAAGATACACTGAGCTTTCTCTAATGGTGATGCTTTACCAACTGAGCTATGCAGGAAGCCCCTTTTCACACTAGGTGCTACTGTCTCCTCTTTTTTCCTGAAAGGTCTTGGTGATGATTCCCATTGCTCCCTCCTCTGGTTGTTCATGGTATGAAACTAACAGGTTTCTCTGCTTCATGCTTGTCTTTATCACATTGTATTTTTTTTTTTCCAATTCTCATACCTGATTTTTTATTCTAAATCTGGTGCTTTTTATTTTTGAACTAATTTTTAACTGGAGAATGATTGCTTTACAATGTTATGTTGGTTTCTGCCATACAACAATACCAATCAGCCATAAGTATACTTATGTCCCCTCCCTTCCAACCCTCTAGGTTAAGTGGTGGTCAGTTTTGTCAGTCTATATATAATGGAATATTACTCAATCACAAAAAGGAACAAATTTGAGTCAGTTCTAGTGAGGCAGAGGAATTTATCGCTTGCTATATACAGAGTGAAGTAAGTCAGAAAGAGAAAAACAAATATCATATATTAATGCATATATGGAATCTATGGTATGGATGAACCATAAATGGTACAGATGAACCTATTTGTTGGACAGGAATAGAGACACATACCTAGAGAACAGACTTGTGGGCACAGCAGGGGAAGGAGAAGGTGGGATGAATTGAGATAGTAACACTGAAATGTATACGTTACCATAGATAAAACAGATAGGTCGCTGGTAGGAAGTTGCTGTATAACACAAGGAGCTCAGCTTGGTGTGTCGTATTGTTTTTCATTCCTTGGCCTGTCTCAGTAGACTGAGAGCTGCTGGAAGATGGGGACTTGAACACTCTTGCACCTCACACATTAAACATGTAGAGTACGCTCAATAAACCAGGTTGATTATTTAGAAATCTTTTTGATACTAATAAATGACTTAACTGCTCTGCAACATAATGTAGAAACCACTATTCCTTTCCCCCACTTCTTTTAGAGCTTAAAAAAAAAAATAAAGCCAACGGAGGGAGGAGTCACCACATCATGGTAAAGCAAGGGAGAACCTGACTCAGGATGCTGGGGTCGCGGTCCTGCTTCCCAGCTCTTGAGATGATAGGATAGTAGGTCCGCCTTGACCCCATGGGGTACATTACAGAAAACTCATAGATTTACAGGTTAAAACTGAAGCCTAAAGCGTTTAAAATATATTTCTCCTCTCACTGTGCCAATTGTGTACAATGATAACATACATAATATGCCTAAAATACAAGCCCAGATATGCATTTTTGGGCTGCATGGAATAAGCCCTCCAGCTCTAGTAAACACCGTTTTTAAAGCGCACACTCAATGATAGATTTAAATTAGAATAAAAAGAGAACATCATGTGAAACACTTCATTACCTTTTGCATTTCTATGAAGCCTAGGGTAGAGGCAAGCATTAAAATAACAAGATTGAAAAGTGGCTGGTGAAAAGGTCTTTAGCGCTTCTCATCTGACATTTTTAAAGGGGCTTATTAATGCAAAAACCCTGAGGCTTTCATCCTGTGCACACAGAAACTGACTCTCTGAGGAAGGCAGCCCCCACTGGAGCTGTTCCACAGGAGAGGCTGAAAGGAGGCTATATGGCTTCTCCTTCAGCGTCCCTTCATCCGCCCCACCCATCATCACTTTTCCCACAACCAAGCTGAAAAATGTCGTTTCAGTCCTTATTCCAAATTCTAACTTCACCACACTCGACAGGCTACCATGCCCCTGCTGGCCACCTTACAGGCTGCTGGGCAGTGCCATCCACCCCACTGCTAATGAAGTTAACACCGCACAAGTCTATCACTGCTCCAAGGGCCAAAGTGGGCTTTCAACCTGGCCCTCTAGTGTTTTGACCGTATAAGAAATCCCTGTACAGAAACCAATCAGTTCTCCTTTTGAAAGCCAACAGAAATGAGTCTCTACTATCTGAGAGAATTCTACCCAGTACTCAGACATAAAATATGAAGGACTGCTTTCCAGCGTTATTCCTACTGGTCTCATATTCTAGAATCCTGGTCCCTGTTTTATTATGCTCTGTCTCAACACACTGTAACACATGTACTGTGGTCTCTATGGTGCACACTGGAAGCCGTGTCTCATTCTGCTCCTCACATACTTGCATCCTCAGACAGCTGGGGACTGGACCAGAGTTGTCAAAAGTACTTGATTCTTGAAAAATGCTTCTTAACTCTCCCTGAGAACTCCTGTCCTTTTGTTTATTTTGGACAACTGCTAAAACTTCACTCTCTCGTCCCAATCCATCCTAGCCTCATCCTCTCTGAGCATTTGAACCTCTCATCATGCTGGCAAGTAAGAGGGCCCTGGAGAATCCCCTAGAGAGGTCACAAGTCCTTCTAATCCCCACCCACATCAATCCAGACTAAGCCTCCCCTCACTGGGTTGGTGGAAAAAGAGAACTAGGTAGAGAGAGTCTCTGCCCTTAACTCTATTCATAAGGTAGAAGAACTTTTCAAAGATGGTTAAAAATTCCAGTTGATACCTCAAGGAGCCACGTCAAGAATACGACAATTCACGTGGAAGAGTTTTTATCGCCTTGATACAACACTGGTACTTGTTCTTCAGGCCTGTGCCTTTGAAAGCTCTCCTGAGTCTTTGTACCTCAGTAAAACAAATGTCACTACATCTAAAACCATCCTGAACTCTCCTGATCTGTCCTCCTGGCCACATGTGCAGAGCCACAGAGTCATAGAGCTTAGCGGTAACCTGGAGACCATCTCATAAAAAGTCCTCTATAGCCATTCCCTCCATTTTACAAAAGGAGAACATGAGGCAGAAAGGAAGAGATTTGTTTAAGTTGGAAAGAGAGGTAACATTTATTAGCATTTCAGGCCCCTGACTACTAAACTGCTGCTTTTTTCACCATTTACCATTTCTTGATATTCAAGCTAATAAGGTGACCCTGAAGTGTTCTCTTATCAAAGCAGAATTTGACACCCAGCACAGGATTTTGTACTCAGTGGTCATTAATAAATAAGGGAGACTCCAAACAGTACAAGTTTCCTGGATAAGAAAGGCCTGAGGCAGTGGTTTTCATTTTTGTTTTCTTTTCTTTTCTTGACCAATAATGGATTCTGTCAAGATCTTGGAGGATTTTCTACTTCTAACATCAGAGCAGCGACATCTTTAAGAGTGGTGTTCTAACAGCAGTGTCCAAACTGAGAACCTTGAAACTCAAGGGCATACCTGAGGGGCAAAGCAGCTTGAGAGACTTCAAATTCCTAGGACTTTGTCAACAATCAACTCTTGAGGGTCTTCAGAGATGACAGGATGACTACAACATAAAATACCCATTTTTTAACAAACAAGGTGAAACCTGAAAACACAAGTGAATTTGTGTTTTCTTTTTTCCCACCTCAAACAGTCACTCTGTAAGGAAGTATACTTTATCCTGACATACAGCCATTTCACAAAATATTTTCAAACTTCTCTTTGGAAATTGCCATCAGAGCCTGTTCAGTATTCTCTTCAGGGTTTTTGGTGTTAATAGTTGCTTTTTCCTTAAGGTGGATTTGGATAATAGAAATGGCCAAAAGTCACACCCTTAGTTAATTAAAAGAAACAAGGCAGATAAAATTATATTTTTCTAAAACTATGTATTCTTTTAAATTGTATATTGATAAAGACATCAATTTTCTAGGACATTTTGAAGGTGTTTCCAAAGACATGATTTCAAAAATAACTGAAGGAATGTTAGTGTCATTGGAAGAAGAATATAATCTCCCTCAGTGATTAAAGCAGAGTCAACATTCATATAAACTTCAAATAAGCTTCAGTATTGTGTTTCAAAGACGAAGCACAAGTGTGACACATTCCCCCAATAAAATACATGCTGTCACATAAATGGACATTTGAAAAGATGTTTAATAGCTTAGAAAATGCTTTTGTTACAACATTAAATGAAAAAAGCAGGGTATAAAACTATACATCACAGAGTTTCACAACCACATAAAAATGTTCATAGATAAGGATAGGAGGAATAGATACCAAGCAGTCAAAAGTGATGATCTTGGGTGGTGGACTAGCAAGTGACGGTGTTTCTACTGTTCAGTATTGTCTAAAATTTTTAATGAATGAGTATAACCTATATAGTAATAGAAATAGAAATGCTTTCCTTTCTTAAAAAAAAGGTCAATTATATGTAAACCTTTTCTCACAATCAATAAAAGAATTGCTTCTGTTTGGCCTCAGATTATGATCACTTCCATGCATGATGCTTCACCTGTAACATGAAGTAACTGGGTAGTTGCCATCACTCTGAAGGCTTTGAAAGAAAGTGAAAGTGAAAGTGAAGTCGCTCAGTCGTGTCTGACTCTTTGCGACCCTATGGACTGTAGCCCACCAGGCTCCTCCATCTATGGAATTTTCTAAGCAAGAGTGGGCATTTGAAGGCTTTCATTTCAGTTCAGTTCAGTTGCTAAGTTGTGTCCGACTCTTTGCGACTCCATGAATTGCAGCACACCAGGCCTCCCTGTCCATCACCATCTCCTGGAGTTCATTCAAACTCACGTCCATCGAGTCGGTGATGCCATCCAGCCATCTCATTCTCTGTCGTCCCCTTCTCCTCCTGCCCCCAACCCCTCCCAGCATCAGAGTCTTTTCCAATGAGTCAGCTCTTTGCATGAGGTGGCCAAAGTACTGGAGTTTCAGCTTTAGCATCATTCCTTCCAAAGAATTCCCAGGGTTGATCTACTTCAGAATGGACTGGTTGGATCTCCTTGCAGTCCAAGGGACTCTCAAGAGTCTTCTCCAACACCACAGTTCAAAAGCATCAATTCTTCAGCACTCAGCCTTCTTACGGTACAACTCTCACAACCATACATGACCACTGGAAAAACCACAGCCTTGACTAGATGGACCTTTGTTGGCAAAGTAATGTCTCTGCTTTTCAATATGCTATCTAGGTTGGTCATAACTTTCCTTCCAAGGAGTAAGCGTCTTTTAATTTCATGGCTGCAATCACCATCTGCAGTGATTTTGGAGCCCCCCAAAATAAAATTTGACACTGTTTCCACTATTTCTCCATCTATTTCCCATGAAGTGTTGGGACCAGATGCCATAATCTTTGAAGGCTTTAGAAAAGACCAAATGCAGCAACCATAGATGCTAGGATTAAACACCTAGAAAAGCTGCAGAATAATAAAATAGCATGATTTGGTTCTATGAAAGAAGTATTTTATTTACTTGAACACCTTGTACCATAATAAGACTAAATTTTATAACTACTTCCCTGGTGGCTCAGATGTTAAAGAATATGCTTGCAATGCTGGAGACCTGGGTTCAATCCCTGTGCTGGGAAGATCCCCTGGAGAAGGGAATGGCAACCCACTCCAGTATTCTTGCCTGGGGAATTCCAGGGACAGAGCAGCCTGGCAGGCTATAAGTCCATGGGGTCGCAAAGAGTTGGACATGACTGAGCATGCACACATGCCTTCATAAGACCAATGTGAACATGTTTATTAAGAAATTTAAACATAACCATACAGCAGCAGAGCTAGACTTTACCTAAAGACATGATAGTCTTTAACCCAATTGGTATACTACATAGTTCATTCCTTTAGTAGGCATTTTCCAAGAGCCATAAAACACCCAATAACCAGTATCCAAAAGAAATTGTACTTTATATATTTATGGTACAATACTTTCCTTGTTCACAAAACATGATTTGTTACCTCTAATTTTTCACACAACTCTGTACTCATGATACAGCTATTATTAGTGTATATCACAAAGAATTAGAAATAGTTTTAGGTCTAGTTGAAACACCCTAAGGTCAGGAGCATGTCTTAATTGTCTTCAGTTCAGTTCAATTCAGTTCAGTCGCTCAGTCGTGTCTGACTCTTTGCGACCCCATGAATCGCAGCACACCAGGCCACCCTATCCATCACCATCTCCCAGAGTTCACTCAGAATCATGTCCATCGAATTCATGATGCCATCCAGCCATCTCATCCTCGGTTGTCCCCTTCTCCTCCCGCCCCCAATCCCTCCCAGCATCAGAGTCTTTTCCAATGAGTCAACTCTTTGCATGAGGTGGCCAAAGTACTGGAGTTTCAGCTTTAGCATCATTCCTTCCGAAGAAATCCCAGGGTTGGTCTCCTTCAGAATGGACTGGTTGGATCTCCTTGCAGTCCAAGGGACTCTCAAGAGTCTTCTCCAACACCACAGTTCAAAAGCATCGATTCTTTGGCGCTCAGCTTTCTTCACAGTCCAACTTTCACATCCATACATGACCACAGGAAAAACCATAGCCTTGACTAGGCGGACCTTAGTCAGCAAAGTAATGTCTCTGCTTTTGAATATACTATCCAGGTTGGTCATAACTTTTCTTCCAAGGAGTAAGTGTCTTTTAATTTCATGGCTGCAGTCATCATCTGCAGAATTTACTGAGAAACAAATCTTTTAACCTGACTTGGTACATCTTTGAGCCAGGAACTTCAAGCTCCCTTCATATCTGTGATGCATTGAACAAAATTGCCTGAGTTTGATCTGAATTAACTAGATAGTTGCCTAAGACCAGGAGATGTCCCCACTCCTCATGGCAGAGACTGCTCCCAAACTCACTCAGCTTCCTAACAGAGTTGAGGTATCTCCCAAAGTATGCATACCCCAAATCCTGTTTGCCATCTGGACTTCAGGTGCCAGGCAGCTAGCAATACCAAAGGAGTCCAGTGAACAGCTCGTACTGCATTTCAAGTCGCCTGTGTGTTGTCCCAGATGAGGCTGCCTTCTCACTTTTGCCCTATGAAAGGCTTAAGTGACAGGAAGCAATAGCCCTCTAGTGGAACACAGACCCACATACCAGGAGCAGACGCTCTCTGGACCAGGCGTTCCTCTCCGTGGGATGATGGCAGTTGACTCACACCTTCTCTTCTCTTGCAGATCCAGTCTCACAGGTTTTCTTTGCTCAGTAAAGCCCATGATGTAGAAATCGTCTTGAACCCAGTGCCCCACAGGTGGTGGCCCAGAAGAAACTCATTGGACACAATACCTCCATGCTTCGTTTCTTAAAGAATTCCTTTTCAGTTTGCTAAGATTCCCAGTGGGAATGCTAACACAGTTGGCAGCAATCATGGGTCCTCTGCATTCTGGAATTTACCGGTAGAACATTTCCTTCCGTCCTTCCTGGTATTAAAAAGAAAAAAAGCCAAACCGGTTACTATTTTCATCCAATCAACTGTTCAGTGAAATAAAAAGGATTTTTCTTCACGAAAAGTTTATGGATTCATAGATGGCAGACATCCTTGATTAAAAGAATGCAAATAATTTAGAAGATTTAAAAACACAGTCTTTTTATTTCTGTTACTCCTGTATTAGTACGATAATTTGCTTTTGCTTTCTACTCTCATGGGTAAAATAAACAATGTGATTCTAATCATGTTCACTATTTAGTTTAGAGATAGAAATAATCAAAGCTATGGTAACATATTTTTCTTGTGTTATAAAATTTTTTTTAATCCCTGTAGCTTGATGAAATATGTGTATCATGTGTTTACTACACACTTTATTAGGTTGATAAGAGAAATATTATAGCACAATGTAAAAAACAGTTTTAATTTCTTTGACACAGGTTGGACTAAAGTTTTTCTTTTTTGTCTTCATTGGTAGTTTTTATGTAATCTTTCATGAATTGCTTCTTAATATTATTGAAATAGCAGGTATTATCGGAACATATTTTTCAATTTGAAAATTCTTTTTATGTTGACAGTTTAAATCAATATCTTCAGATCTTTTATCATCTGGTCATTTCTTCACTTGTTTTGTTTATATTATAAAATTAAAGCACATAAGAATTTTACATTTTTGTGTGAAAGTGTGTCAGACTCTTTGTGACCCCATAGACTTAGCCCACCAGGTTCCTCTGTCCATGGGGTTTTCCAGACAAGAATACTGGAGTGGCTAGCCATTCCCTGCATTTTTGTATAATTCAGCCTTTTTTTTTTTTTTTAAGAGTTTCTGTTTTGTTTAGATTTTTAGTTCATCCTTCCCTAATCCAAGATTACATAAATATTTATCTATATTTCTTTGTTTTTAAACAAATTGTCTACTTTACATTTAACTAATTTATGCTATCTGGAATAAACTTTGCTTTAAAATGTAATATAAAGATCTATTTTCTCCCCACTAATTCAGGCATTCTTCCCATAGTAATTTGTTGAATAATCTTTTTGTAAATGTTTTATATTTGTGTAAACCCCTCCCAGCTTCATTCTGCTCAGACGTCTCCTTTCCAAGAGGTACATTCTGTCTGTCTGAATTCCCCTAATTATGATTTTCATTCTTTTGCTCTGTTTCCTTCTATGTCACACTTTTCAATACTTGACGTTATACTTGACTTTTTGGTACATTAATCTGAGTTATTGTCTCACTCATGAGAATGTAAGTTCCATGAAAGCAGGAACTTTTATGTCCATTCATGATTGTATCTCAATGCTTTGAAAATGTCCTTCTTCTTAAAAAAAAAAAACATACTTCCTACATTGTTATCAAATAAAGGGAAACTTAGATACAATGGATTTTCTGCCTTTCATGTTATCTGACTTTGTAAATACGTTCTCCTTGTACTTTAGCTTTCTTTACACAATGGATCTTTTAAGATGGAATGCTGCTACTGCTGCTGTCACTTCAGTCGTGTCCGACTCTCTGCGACCCCATAGACGGCAGCCCACCAGGCTCCCCCGTCCTTGGGATTCTCAAGGCAAGAACACTGGAGTGGGTTGCCATTTCCTTCTCCAGTGCATCAAAGTTAAAAGTGAAAGTGAAGTCGCTCGGTCATGTCTGACTCTTAGCGACCCCATGGACTGCAGCCCACCAGGCTCGCCCATCCACGGGATCTTCCAGGCAAGAGTACTAGAGTGGGATGCCATTGCCTTCTCCGTTTAAGATGGAATAAATGACATTTTTCTGTTTGTGCCTCTTCAGAGTGCTGCTAGGTCACTGCAGTCGTGTCCAACTCTATGCAACCCCATAGACGACAGCCCACCAGGCTCCCCCGTCCCTGGGATTCTTCAGGCAAGAGCACTGGAATGGGTTCCCATTTCCTTCTCCAATGCATGAAAGTGAAAAGTGGAAGTGAAGTCGCTCAGTCATGTCCGACCCTCAGTGACCCCATGGACTGCAGCCTTCCAGGCCTCTCCGTCCATGGGATTTTCCAGGCAAGAGTACTGGAGTGGGGTGCCTAACTGAGTTCAATTGTTTACTCTGAATGTCTCAAATTTTTTACGTGATATAAGCTCTGAAAAGGTTATACATCTCATTAGATTGTGACTCAGCGTTCTTTTTCTAGTGATCGGTAAAGGAAATAATATTAACTTTATGATTTCTGATGCTCTTAAGAAAACAAAAACAGCAAACATGATTTTGCTGTAAAAGGAAGTTTAGCTTATTCCATCTGACTTTTTTAAAAAACTCCATATAATGTAGCTTTATCCTGAGATGTTTAGTTTTAATTTTACTTTCCATGGAAGCTATCTGGCCTTAGAAACAGTTTGGCAGCTCATGGCATTTCCCTCCACCCCCACCCCTCCGCCAGTCCTCAGTCATGTAAAATCATGATAGGGGAAGAGAAGGAAATTGGTTGATGGTCTCTGCTATGTTAACTGGTTGCTGAGCACAGACTGTAATCTCTGCTGAGTTCCTATATGTGTTCAGGGAGTGTTCGCTGAGCTGTAAGGAGTTTGCAGTTGGAATTCTGCTGCTCTGGTGTCTCCGGCTAATTGGCTTTATATTATCACAACTGGAGGCCACTCAGGAAAGGGTGGAGCACACCAAGAACTGTGTGTAGTTTACTAGGGTAAGGTCTGAGTGCCAACTACGNCCCTGGGATTTCTTTGGAAGGAATGATGCTAATGCTGAAACTCCAGTACTTTGGCCACCTCATGAGAAGAGTTGACTCATTGGAAAAGACTCTGATGCTGGGAGGGATTGGGGGCGGGAGGAGAAGGGGACGACGGAGGATGAGATGGCTGGATGGCATCATGGACTCGATGGACGTGAGTCTGAGTGAACTCCGGGAGATGGTGATGAACAGGGAGGCCTGGTGTGCTGCGATTCATGGGGCTGCAAAGAGTCGGACACGACTGAGTGACTGAACTGAACTGCTAAGTTGCTTCAGTCGTGTGCGACTCTGTGCGACCCCATAGACAGCAGCTCACCAGGCTCCCCTGTCCCTGGGATTCTCCAGGCAAGAACACTGGAGTGGGTTGCCATTTCCTTCTCCAATGCATGAAAGTGAAAAGTGAAAGTGAAGTTGTTCAGTCATGTCCAACTCAGCGACCCCATGGACTGCATGCAGCCTACCAGGCTCCTCCATCCATGGGATTTTCCAGGCAAGAGTACTGGAGTGGGGTCCTGTTGCTTTCTCTGGATTTTTAACTTAATGTAATTTTAATTTAATAATGGCTCTCTTTAGGGGCAGTTCCCAAGATGGTGGAGTAGAAAGACCCTGAGTTTACCTTCTCTCATACACACACTAAAACTTCTCTATTTACAGAACAACTAGCAATGAAAAAGACTTGAACCTAACAGAAAAGATCTCCCACATCTAAAGATATAAAGAAGGAATCATAACAAGACAAGTAGAAGGTGCGCAACTGTGTTATAGTCAAGACCCATACACCCAGGTGCGTGATCCAGAAATGGAAGAATAATTATAATTGCAGAGGTTCTCTGTAAGGAGTGAGGGGTTTGAGCACCACACTGGGCTCCTCAGCTCAGGATACTAAACCAGGAAGATGAGCCCCAGAACATTTAGTTTTGAAGGTCAGCATGACTTATTTGGTGAAGGTTTGTGGAGAGTTGTGGGAAATAGAGACTTCATTCTTAAAGGGTGCACACAAAATCGTACAAGTTTCAGGAGCCAGAGCAGAAACAACAAACTGAAAGCATGCTGAATCAGACGTATGTGCTGATCTTATCTCTAAGTCTCTTGGAGAGGGAAGAGGCAAGTGGAGCATACTCTAGGGATGTAGACACTAAAGTAACCAGTTTGGGGAGCTTGTTCTACCATATGGGCACTGGTACTGGCCTTAACCAGTTTGGAATCCTCCTTTAGCTTATCAGCCTCAGGACCCAGCCCTTTTCTGACCTAACAGAAAATCAATAAGAAAATACTGATCTTACATGACACATTATATCAGATGTACTCAATATATATATAGAACATTCCATTCAAAAGCAGCAGAATACATATTCTTTTCACATGTAAATGAAAGATTCAGGATAGATCATATGGTAGGCCATAAAACAAGGCTCTGTAAATTAAATAAAATTTAAATAACATATTTTCTGACTAAAATGTTGTGAGACCAGAAATCAACTACAAGAAAAACACTGCAAAAATCACAAGCACAAAGAGGCTAAATCATATGCTACTAAACAATCAGTGGACCATTAAATAAATCAAAGAAATTAAAAAATACCTGGAGGGAAATCCCCTGCTGGTCCAGTGGTTAACACTCAACACGTCCACTGTGGTGGCCTGCATTTAATCCCTGGTCAAGGAATGAAGATATCTCTGTCTAGATTTAGAATCAAGGTGATGCTGGCCTTGTAGAATGAGTTTAGAAGCATTCCTTCCTTAGAAGCATTCCTTTAAGCTGTGAGGTATGATCAAAAGAAAAAAACCTAGAGACAAATGAAAATGAAAACATGATTCAAAAATCTACTTTTCTTGTTATTTAGTCACTAAGTTGTGTCCAACTCTTGCATCCCCATGGATGGTAGCCTACCAGCTTCCTCTGTCCATGGGATTTCCCAGGCAATAATAGTGGAGTGGGTTGCCATTTCCTTCTCCAGGGGATCTTCTCAACCCAGGAAGCAAAGCCACATCTCCTTGGCAGGGATATTTTTTGGCTTGGGATCTTTCTGACCCAGGGATTAAACTCACATCTCCTGCACTGGAGGATGGATTCTTTACCACTTTACCACGGAAGCCCTCAGATCTATAGGATACAGCAAAAACAGTTCTAAGAGAGAGCAATTCCAAGCTTATAGTGATACAAGCTTGTATCAGGAAACAAGGAAAATATCAAATAAATATTTAAATCTTTCATCCAAAGGAACTAGAAAAAGAGCAAACAAAACCCAGAGTTAGCAGAAGGAGTGAAATCATAAAGATCGAAACAAAAATAAATAAAACAGAGACAAAACATAAGTAGAAAAAAAATCAGTGAAACTAAAAGGTGGTTCTTTGAAAAAACAAAATTGACAAATGTTTAGCCAGACTCATGCAGAGAAAGAGAGAGGACTCAAGTCAGTGAAAATAGATATGAAAGAGAACTTACCCCAAACACTACAGAAACGCAAAGAATCACAAAAGATTACTATGAAGAACTATATGCTTGCTAATAAAATCAGTAATGTAGAGGAAATGGAAAATTGCTAGAAATGCAAAATCTCTCAAGACTAAATGGGGAAGAAATAGAAAATATGAAAAGACCAATTATCAGTTAGGAGTTTGAATCAGTAGAAAAACAAAACAAAACAAAAACCTTCCAACAAACAAAAGTTCAGGATCAGATGGCTTCATGGGTAAATTCTACCAAACATTTAGAAGAGTTACCACTTAGTCTTCTCAAGCTGTTTCAAAAAATTGCAGAGGAAGGAATGCTTCTAAACTCATTCTACAAGGCCAGCATCACCTTGATTCTAAATCTAGACAAAGATATTACAAAAAGGAAATTACAGGCCAACATAACTGATGAGCATACATACAAAAATCTTCAACAAAATATTAGCAAACCCAATTCAATAATACATTAAAAAGGGCATACACTATGATCAAATGGGATTTATTTCAGGAATGCAAGAATGGTTCAATATTTACAAAACAATCAGTGTGATACATCAACATTCAGCAAAGGAAACCACTGACAAAACAAGAAGACAACATCCTGAACGAGTGGGAGAAAGTATTTGCAAATAAGACTGCTAAGGAATGCAGCAACGTGGACTGACCTAGAGACCATCATGCTAAGCTAGTCAGAAAGAGAAAGACAAATGTCACATGATATAACTTTTACATGGAATCTGAAATACAACCCAAATGAACAAATCCACAAAACAGAAGCAGACTCACAGACATAAAGAACAGACTTGTGGGTGCCAGGGAGGAAAGAGGGGAGGAGAGGGACTATTGGGAGTGTGCGACTAGCATATGCAAACTATTATATATAGGATGTATAAACTGCAGGGTCCTGCTGTGTAGCACAGGGGAACTATATCCAATATTCTTTGATAAGCCGTAATGGAAAGAAATGGAAAGAATATGACATATGTATATGTATATATCTGAGTTCTACTGCTGTACAAAAGAAATGAACACATTGTAAATCAATTATACTTTAATAAAACTTAAAAAAAAAAGCCTGCTAAGGGTTTAATATCCAACATACATAAACAGCTCATACAACTCAACATTAAAAAAAAGAAACAACTCAATTTAAAAAAATGGGCAGAAGAACTGAACATTTTCCGAAAGAGGAAATGTAGATGGCCAACAGGCAGATGAAAAGACACTCAACATGGCTAATCATCAGAGAAATGCAAATCAAAACCACAGTGGTATATCACGTCACACTTGTCACAATGCTGCTGCTGCTAAGTCACTTCAGTCGTGTCCGACTCTGTGTGACCCCATAGACGGCAGCCCACCAGGCTCCCCCATCCCTGGGATTCTCCAGGCAAGAATACTGGAGTGGGTTGCCATTTCCTTCTCCAATGCATGAAAGAGAAAAGTGAAAGTGAAGTCGCTCAGTCTGTCCGACTGTTAGCGACCCCATGGACTGCAGCCCACCAGGCCACTTCGTCCATTGGATTTTCCAGGCAAGAGTACTGGGGTGGGGTGCCATTGCCTTCCCCGCTCGTCACAATAGATATCTTCAAAATGGATACAAATAACAAATATTGGTGAGATTGGGGAGGAAAGAGGATCAACCATGGGAGTGTAAATTGGAGCAGCCACTGTGGAGAACAGTATGGAGTTTCCTTACAAAACTAGAACTCGAGCTACCCTATGACCCAGCAATTCCTACCCTAGGTATATATTTGAAGAAAATGCAAATACTAATTCAAAAAGATACATGCTCACAGTGTTCATAGCAGCATTATTCACAACTGCCAAGATATGGAAGCAACATAAATGTCCACCAACAGATAAATGGAGAAAAGATATAGTACACTCACACACACACACACACACACACACACACACAGGAATACTATTCAGCCATAAAAAAAGAATGAAATTTGCCATTTGCAGCAACACTGATGGACCTCGAGGGTAGTATGCTTAGTGAAATATGTGAGACAGAGAAAGATAAACACTGTGTGATGTCACTTGTATGTAGAATCTAAAAAAATAACTATATAAACATAGACTCAGATATAGTGAACAAATTAGTGGGTACCAGAAGGCAATGGCACCCCCCATGGATGGAGGAGCCTGGTGGGCTGCAGTCCATGGCGTCGCTAAGAGTCGGACACGACTGAGCAATGTCACTTTCACTTTTCTCTTTCATGCATTGGAGAAGGAAATGGCAACCCAGTGTTCTTGCCTGGAGAATCCCAGGGACGGGGGAGCCTGATGGGCTGCTGTCTATGGGGTCGCACAGAGTCGGACACACTGAAGCGACTTAGCAGCAGCAGCAGCAGTGCATAGAGGGAAGGGTAGAGGTTTAAGAGATAAAAACTACTATGTATAAAATAAATAATCTACAAAGATACTTTGTATAACATGAGAAATACAGCCGATATTATAACTACAAATGGACTATAATCTATAAAATTTTTGAATCACTATTTGAAAACCTGAAACTAATATTATATTTAAATAAACTGCATCTCAATTAAAAAAGAGGAAAAAATTATAATGGCTGTACAATGCCTTGCAAATTGCTGTGAATTTAACAACAGGTTCTTATGAGGCAGCATGCAGCAGCTCCAGCACACCACCACCCTACTTCACCCCATTACTGTCTTGTTTTGCTTGTCCCTGTTTTATTTTCCTAGATGGCATTCATCATCAGACAGCATTAGACATTTGTTTCTTGCTTATCTCTCCCAACAGAATATAAGCTCAGTGAGGGCAGGAATTTTCTGTGTCTCAATCATTACGACTATGGTATCTGGCACATGGCAGACAGAGGTGACAGGAGCCCAGGCTCAGTCTGAGGAACCGTGGATAGCTTAGATCAAGTAATTCATGCCATCATCACTGTATGCTCAGTGAGCAGAGTATGGTATGGAGATTAAAGTGAAGGAATTCTTTGGGAAATGTTTTTATTATCAATACCTATGGGGGAAGGAGAGCTTCCATGGTGGCTCAGATGGTAAAGATTCTGCCTGCAATGCAGAAGACCTGGGTTCAATTCCTGGGTCAGGAAGATCCCCTGGAGAAGGCAATGGCAGCCCACTCCAGTATTCTTGCCTGGAGAATTCCATGGACAGAGGAGCCTGGTGGGCTACAGTCCATGGGGTCCAAAGAGTCAGACACGATTGAGTGACTAGCACTTTCACACTTTCACAGAAGGGGAAGGGAGGAAGAAGGGCTGGCAGAGGAAGAGGCCTAACTATGATACAGCCCAGCCAAGGCTCCACCTTATCTCACAGAAGCTCTGGAGCTGAGACGGACCACCAGAGTTGCCCCTTTGAGGCAGCGGGAGCCTTCATACCCTCAAGTTATTAGGTATGGGCTGCCCTCAAAAGGTGGGGGGTGACTTTGGAGAAGGTGATTCTTCTATTGCTAAGTGTTGATAGCTAAGGAGTGTCTGTTGGCAGCACTCCGGCGGCGGGGAGCATGTCCTTTGTAGGGTTAGAGTCAAGACAAGGTGCCAGCGCCGGCAGGAAACTGGAGTGCAGTGAGAAAACGGAGAGGGAGCCAGTCATGGGAGTCGCAGGAAGGGAGCACAGCTGGTGGGGTTGCGAGAAAGACTGCAGCTTCTGAAGCGTTCAGGTTTCCAGGGCTTGTCCAGGTGATAGGGAGCCACAGAAGCAGGGTGGGCAGACACTCCTGCCGCTCTCATTTACCTGGTACAGCTGTAAACCTCGCAGAACCCCTAGCCAGTTCAGCTATGCCTAGGATTCTCACTCAGAAATAGCTATTATGTGTCAGGGCCTGTGCTGCACTCTACAAATGCGAGGATGAATGAAATCAAAATAGCCCCTGCCCTAAGGGAGCTCACAGCTACTGCAGTGGTTCTTAATCATGACTGCACAGTAATATCACCTGCAGGGTTACTTTTCAACATGCCAATGCCTGGGCCTCATGGCCAGAGATTCTGATACAACTGGCATCAAATGAGGCCCTAGGAGCAGTATTTTCTAGTTGACATTCATATGTAGTCAAGGTTGAGAACCATTGCTGTAAGCCATTGAATGAAAAGAAAGGATATATCCAGTACTCTCAAATTTGAACTGAAGAAACAGAGATCCTGAACACAGAGAAACCAAAACCAAAACAAAAAAATAATAATAATCTAAACAATGGCCTGGTCCAAAAATATGATCTCACCTAGTCCTCTATACTCCAGTCTGAATCGTCACTCATGACTAGATTAAGCTGTTGATACCACGTCACTAGAATGGATGGTGAATCTTTCTGCTGACTGGCTGGGATTATAAAGTGTATGTATCCCCTGTGCTGCCTTGATGCCACAACTAGAAGGGCCTTTCACACAGCAACAGACATCAAGGCAACCCAGACAGGGTCTGAACTGCTCCTGCTGAAAACTGGCAACATCTTCGGGTTTTTGTCTCCTGATATTGTTACCAGTGAGCCAGCCTTTCTCTCTGAATTCCTGACTTCCATTCCCAGACATAGTATTTAATTAGTGTCTCAATTATCATTTAAATGTTGGCACATCAAGTTCAATAAAGATCAGGCAGATGAATTTTGGTAGAGCGGTTGTATCATCAGTGATTTCCACAGAGATAGCTTATTTGAGGGTTAAGAATTCGAGCAGAGGGCTTTACAAAGTTGTTAATTGGTGTCAATACTTTTTCAGCTGCAGAAATCAGCACTGTAAACAAGTGACTAGCTCCTTTGATCTTAATGAACTAAGATGTTTTTCATGCATCACAGCAGCTGCTTGGGTCCTACACTGCAGTTAACAAGAGCACAGAGGTAGCCTCCTTCTAAACAAGTTTTGGTATTGGCTACATTGTACACAATTAGTCAGAGGATTATCAGAACAACTTTAGTGCCTGGAACTTTTTTTAAAATCATGCAAATAATAAAATTTGAATGGAAATGGTTTGGAGTGGAAAAGTCAGCTTTATATCACTATCAAAAAATGAAAAAGAAATGGAGGATACCAATAATCAGACTGGCTGCTAATACTATCTTTTGTATTTAAAGGGTAATAACCTTGCTTATAATCAAAAGAAATGTAGAGGAGGTTAAGGGAAGGGAGGAGAAAGGAAAATTAAATGGCATACCTGTCCACAGCACTTCATCAGGACTAAAGTGACTTTCAATACTATGTGTATTAAGTAAGTGAGCACATGTTGAGAACTCTACCCATGTTTAGGGAGGTGCAGCTGGATTTTCATTCTGAGTTTTCTTGCCTACAGGCCTTAACAGGTTTTTGGTTAGTTTTCAACTCAGGTTCAGTATGGAGAAGGGAATGCTTACTAATCTACTTCTAAATGAGAAAAATGGATTTCAGAAAGAAGATCCCAGAACAAAGGCAGATTACCTGGGGATTCCGCAAAATGGAATCTCTTGGATTTGCACAGCTTCAGGCCCTGTCTTCTGAGTATCTCATTATTAAGGGGGAGGTGGGAAGAAACCACATAATGTGTTTCAATCCCCCATGAGTCATTTTTCCAAAATTAGAAGTCACCCTTCGGATTCCAAGACACAACGTCATTCAATATTTTAGAAATCTTTCCAGGATTCTTCTAGGACTTCACTACTCAATTTGAGGTGGTTGTAGTGGCTTTTTATTTCCCCAAAGGAATTTTCCTGGCTTCTAGCTGCCTTTTCTCAATGCCAGAGACTTTATATTTTTAAACCTTTATGTCATGTTACCTCTTTATTACTTCATCCATCAGAAGACAGAATTGGACAGGATTTTGCAACTGGAAGCTACCTCATGCATCACCAATTCCCTTATTTTATAACACAATCAATGCTCAAAGGGTTAGTCGAATCGTTCAAGGCCCAACACTCTTTGGGGAAGCAATGATTGAGAATTCCAGCTCTAGAGTAATACACACTGGTTTAGATTCTAGCACCAACATTTATTGGTTGTGGGACCTTGAGCAACTTAGTTAACTTTCCTGAATCTTGACTTTCACATCTGAAACAGAAATAAGAACAATACTCTCCTCTTGAAAATGTGAAAAGGATTAAATGAAGTAATCATGAAAAGCTCTCAGCCCACTATCCGGTACAGTGTGGTTGTGGTTGGTGTTCGATCACTAAGTTGTTTCTGCCTCTTTGCAACCTCATGAACTGCAGCATACCAGGTTCCTGTGAAGTGAAAGTCACTCAGTCATGTCTGACTCTTTGTGAGCCCACGGACTGTAGCCTGCCAGGCTTCTCCTTCCATGGAATTCTCCAAGCAAGAATACTAGAATGGATTGCCATTTCTTTCTCCAGGGGATCTTCCTGACCCAGGGATTGAACCTGGGTCTTCTGCATCACAGGAGGACCCTTTACCATCTGAGTGCCCAGGGATGATTCCTTTGTCCTCCACTGTTTCCTGGAGTTTGCTCACAGTGTGCACTTGATAAATGGTGACTCATAATCATTGACAGAACCCAGACTAGAATCAAAGATCCTGACTTCCATTCCAAGGTTCATTACTTTTTATCACATTGGACAACTTTTTCAGTTATTAGAGTTCTACCATCAAAGTTCTAGGCCTTCTTGCTCTAGAAAAAAGTTTATTTCCTTTCTTTTATATTCTATTGATATTTCCTTCACTCCTATGAAGAAAGGAGTTAAGAAATTCCTTCAAGGTGGCTCTTCCAAAATGTCTCAGCAGAAGCAAAATGAAGTGTGGGATCCTTTCTTTGGAGGAGATAAAACCACTGGTGTTATTTGTAGCTGCACTGCAGTAATGCCACGTTGGTGGCCTCTGACTTCTTGTTTATTTTCTTCCCATCTACACAGTTTGGCACAGTTTGTGCCTCTGTCTCCAAGAGCATCTATTTCATAAATTAATTACGCTCTCTGAAAAGGCAACAGACACCTAGGGTGCAGAAAGCTGCTCCAACATGAAGTGGAAAGGCCATTCTGTCTCCTTCTGAAAAATGACATTGCCATTCCAAGGGTTATTCTCGGGATCATTCATTTAGAAACTGCACCATCTTCATAATAAAGAAGGCAAAACAAAACACTAAGCCCACCACTAACCTTGATTACATTGTCAGAAGGAATAGCTTCTGAAGTGTGTCAAGCATGAAAAGCAGTTAAGGTGGAACATTTTCAATTTTCGACCCTGGTTCGTACAAAATGAGTTTTCCTCTTCTGATATGCGTCGCTGTGAGTAACTGCCACCTCTGACTCACCCATCAGCGGGCTGGGGGAAGGTAGCGCACAGGCCAACAGTTGGCTCAGCTGCCACAAAGCCTTTCAGGGAAGCTCAGCGGTTCTGTTACTATGGAAAACATTGAGGGCACCAGCTCATACCACTGTTGTCAAAGCTCAGATATAAAAATAAAAGTGATCTGAAAGAACCGTACTCCCAATTTTGTCAATGTGGAAGAAAAAAAAAAATTACATGAAATTCAAACTGAACTGGTGAGACCCTGGTATCTTGGAATCTAACTGATTCCCCAGTAATGAGCTTGAGTATTATACTTTTGGAGGCTGGTTCACAACCAAAGAAACTTTAGAAGCCACATTAGAATCCATGTGCCTTCTCCTGCCTTAGTTCTCTCTCACAGCTGTTCCCTTTTCTAGATGGTCATTGCATTCAGCAGCCTTTCCTCTTCCACATTTCTCAGATCCTCCTGTTCCTTTCACTTCCATCACAGGCAAAAGTCTTCAACATTCACATCTCAAGTATTTCAACAGTCTCTTTGTCTGCCTTCTTTGCAGCCAGTTTCTCTATGACATAAACCAGTTTGCGTTGTGCTACAGGATTAATCTCTTAGTTTTCATCACATCTTGCATGTTTGCACACACACAGTGGTTCTTATTCTGTGTGTGTATTCATACCCATCTGTCTGAAAACACATAGCTCCACTTCCACTACACATTCATTACACCATGTATTGAATTTGCCTCCAGCCTTCTTACCCCTGGGCTATTTGTTGCTCTGTTTTCTGATGCAAGATTACCTTTCCTCTTCCTGAATCACTTTACTTCTGAAGGATCCTTCGGTGGGAAAGTAACTTGAGCCACTTCAACATTCAGAATTTCATCTTTCATTTCAGCTACTTCTCAGGAATTTTTTCTTCTCTAAAATACTTTCAATTAAAAATATTTATTTATTTGGATGTGGTGGATCTTCATTGGGATTTTTTTGTTGTGGTGCACAAACTCTGGTTGTGGTGTGCAGGCTTAGTTTCCCCAAGGCATGTAGGATCTTAGTTCCCCGACTAGGGATAGAACCCACATCCCCAGGATTGCAAAGTGGACTCTTAACCACTAAATCATGGGAAGTCCCAAATTTTCCCTTCCTTACCACTCCATGTCTTTCTTGGTAGCTCTATCCCTGCTTCCTCTTCAGCAGGCACAGATTCTCCAAAAGTTCCCTTTCTCCCACAACTTTGTGCCTAAACCACAACCAACCTCCTGGAGTAGCATGAACCATAAAGCAGAGTACAATTCTGGAAAAAGCACAAGAGAGAGATCCCAAGGACACTTCTGTTTTCACCAGTATTGCTGGGTACATGGAACACCTAAAAATTCTGGGCAATAAGTAAAAAGCCTTTATAAAAACACATGGTTACAATGGCTGGAAAGTAAGAGATGCCCTTAGAGGTCAGAATAAAAATGAAATTTCAGATCCAGAAATGGATTTGAACTCTGTCATCCAAAATTTGTCATACAGAAAAGAAACATTAGCATGTGTCCTCTTCCAATCCAGATGGACTGTAACTCAGCTTTGGTAGACCACAAGGAGGCCACCTGATGTACAGGCATCGTGGAAATGCAGATCAAGGGTGCCTATATCAAATGAGGTCCCTGGAAGTTTCCATGGGTCAACTAAGAAAAAAACTGTTTCACACAAAGAGCTTGGGATGTTTATCTGTTTTGGCCTTGGTTATGGGAAAAGGGGAAAAAAGAAAATGATTCCTCAGAAATCTGAACCACAACTCTTTCCTCACACAAATTTAGGGCTAAAATTCACACTGATTGTAAGATTCATGAAAACCACATGCTAAAAATTTACTTTAAAACAGGCATTGGTATGGTCGATGGCCAAAACCAATCTGCCCTCTACTTTTGTACAGTCCATGAGCTAAAATGGTTTTTGCAGGTTTATAAGACTGAAAGAAAATAATGATAAGAAAATATATCACAACACAGGAATATTGTGTGAAATCAATTTCAGTCTCCAACTGAATATTTCACCAGAGCAATCATGCTCACTTGTTTACACACTGTCTATAGGTCCTTTCAGTCTGCAGTGGCAGAACTGAGTTGTTGTGACAAAGGCTTTTTAGCCACAAAGCCTAAAATATTTACTCTTTGGCCTTTTACAGCAAAAATTTGCTGACCCCTGGTTTAAAGTGATCTCATTGATCTCTTTAAACACAAACCTCAAGGAGTTCTACAGACAACATACTAAGGAATAACAGTTCATATTAAAAAAAAAAAAGCAGTCCTAACATTCAAAGAATAAGATGGGATGGATGACAACAGAAATAATAATTAGAGAATACAAGCTACAAAGAATATAGATATCCAAATTATCAAATATGTTGTTATCACATTTGCCTAAGTCCATCTGGAAGCCTCTCTGCAGTCATATTTCTATATGTATTTGTTTTCTCACTCACCTACTTTTTGCCTTGTCTTCTTTCTTTACAGAAAGTGAGTGGTAGTAATTTTTCCCCTAGATGTATTATAAATGCCATCTCTTATAGAGCATGATATTTAGGGCTTAATTTTAAATTTTGTTTAAAATAGATCCTGGGACCACTTTAACACCTAGGCACTGTATCTATTCAAAATTTAACTGTCCTTAACAGAATCAGGAAATTCTAAGTCTGTTCACTAAAAAGTACTAGGATAAGCAGTGATTCCTAACCAGGAAGTTCACAATTTGTGCTCAACAGGTAATCACTGAATTGAGAAATCCTCTATCCACTTGACCTACAAATGTGTCAGCCACCTCCAGTCACTGAACCATGCTGATGCGGTGGGTCATGATCTTTGCCAAGATCATTGAGGACTCATTCAACTCACCTTATAAGAGAGCCCTTCCTGAGCACTCCTTTTAACAACCCCTACACACACACACACACACACACATTTTTTTCCACATTTCCCTATTTAATTGCCTTCAAAATTCTTCACATTCAGTTCAGTTCAGTAATTCCATCATGTCTGACTCTTTGGGACCCAATGAAGCACAGCATGCCAGGCCTCCGTCCATCACCAACTCCCAGAGTTTACTCAAACTCATGTCCATTGAGTCAGTGATGCCATCCAACCATCTCATCCTCTGTCATCTCCTTTTCCTCCTGCCTTTAATCTTTGCCAGCATCAGGGTCTTTTCAAATGAGTCAGCTCTTCACATCAGGTAGCCAAAATATTGGAGTTTCAGCTTCAACATCAGTCCTTCCAATGAACACCCAGGACTGATCTCCTTTAGAATGGACTGGTTGGATCTCCTTGCAGTCCAAGGGACTCTCAAGAGTCTTCTCCAACACCACAGTTCAAAAGCATCAATTCTTCAGCACTCACTTTCTTTATAGTCCAACTCTCACATCCATACATGACCACTGGAAAAGCCATAGCCTTGACTAGATGGACCTTTGTTGACAAAGTAATGTCTCTGCTTTTTAATATGATGTCTAGTTTGGTCATAACTTTCCTTCCAAGGAGTGTCTTTTAATTTCATGGCTGCAATCACCATCTGCAGTGATTTTGGAGCCCAGAAAAATAAAGTCAGCCACTGTTCCCACTGTTTCCCCATCTATTCCCCGTGAAGTGATGGGACCAGATGCCATGATCTTAGTTTTCTGAACGTTGAGCTTTAAACCAACTTTTTCACTCGTCTCTTTCACTTTCATCAAGAGGCTCTTTTGTTCTTCTTCACTTTCTGCCATAAGGGTGGTGTCATCTGCATATCTGAGGTTATTGATATTTCTCCCAGCAATCTTGATTCTAGCTTGTGCTTCATCCAGCCCAGCATTTCTCATGATGCACTCTGCATATAAGTTAAATAAGCAGGGTGACAATATACAGCCTTGATGTACTCCTTTTCCTATTTGGAACCAGTCTGTTGTTTCATGTCCAGTTCTAACTGTTGTTTCCTGACCTACATACAGGTTTCTTAAGAGGCAGGTCAGGTGTTCTGGTATTCCCATCTCTCTCAGAATTTTCCACAGTTTGTTGTGATCCACACAGTCAAAGGCTTTGGCATAGTCAATAGAGCAGAAATAAATGTTTTTCTGGAACTCTCTTGTTTTTTTGATGATCCAGCAAATGTTGGCAATTTGATCTCTGGTTCCTCTGCCTTTTCTAAAACCAGCTTGAACGTTAGGAAGTTCATGGTTCACATATTGCTGAAGGCTGGTCTGGAGAATTTTGAGCATTAATTTACTAGCATGTGAGATGAGTGCAATTGTGCAGTAGTTTGAGCATTCTTCACATTACCCAAATATGATTTATTCAGATAGTCACTGTCTAGCTTTCCTTTCCAGAATGTAGATTGCATTAAAAATGAATGCTGTTTTTGTCAAACATCCACATTACTCTTGTATGCAGGGTACTTGTATTCTTAGGACCTAGAAGAGTACCTGGCACAGGAGTATTCTGTGTTTAGCTGATTAATGGTATCTTGCCTGAAAAGATGAATGTGGACAGGTGGTCCATCCTTTGCTTGAGACACCTTAGAAACTATACATTTTTGGAGTCTCTCTGTAAAAGCCAGTGACCTCTGGTTTACATTCATCTCTGCCTAAGAATTCAGGATGGTTGTGCCACACCAGACTCCAGATTTCATTTATTTTCAGCATTGAGAACCCGGAGAGAAAAATTTATAAGTTTTCAGGTTCAGTTGCTCTTGAATTGTGAACTCTCCTTTCAGTCGGCAGTCTCTCCAGTCGAGTGATCACAGCATCAACAACTGAGTGGCCATTCCCAAGACCATGACCCCCTCCCCTGACTTCAAAGCTACATTTACAAATGGCAGTGAACAAAGCACCTTGCCTCTCCCATGGTCAGTATGCTGGGCTCCTTTTCTCAATGGGGTCAGCATTCATCAGACTGCACCCCTGGAGATTCTATCCTTGTTGGAATTAAACTGGTCTAAATTTTGGTGCTTATTTCTCTGTCTTGTGGAATGAAGATGCATACATATTTATTATCCAGTTACCACACAGGGGACTCGTTCCAGTCACAACTGCTGTGACTATCTATCCCAAAATGTGTAGTTTAATAAGCACAGTAGCAGCCAGCACAGAAGGGATGGTTTGTCTCTGCTCCATGAAATATGGTACTTTACCTGAGAAGATTCCAAACCAGGGATGACTTGATGGCTGGGACTGGAGAGTTCACTTGGAGGCTGTTTCACTCACATGATCTGCACTGATCTGAACTGCACTGACATGCGATCAGTCCATGTGACTTGACTTCCTCAGATGGCCTCAGGATGGTCAGACTTGATGGTCCAGGGTCCCAAAGTAAAGGCTTATAGTGAAAAGGCAGGCTGCCTCACTTTTTATGAGCCCAGCCTGCTAGTCACACAGCATCATCACCACCACACTCAATGGTCAAAGAGGGCTCTCTACACACAAGAGAGGAGACAGACCTCAGCTCTCAATGGAAAGAGTGTCAAAAAATTTGCAGCCAATTTTTAAAAATGCTACACTCTCCCTTCCTCTTAAATTTACTCCTCTCTTAACACAGCCTAGTACATCTGCCACCAAGGCTAATAAAAACTTCTCTTACAAGCTCTTCAGGTGTGGTAATGCATTTTTTGTTCATTCATCTGCGTAAAGCCTGAGCAACACACCTTTTGTTACTTCACCTGCATAATAAAGGAGTTGGACTTGAAGACTAGTTTTCTCCCTTCCAGCTTCTACACTACATGCTTCTACTATTGTAATGGGTCGAATAGCATTATCCAAAAATTCATATCTATCTGGAACCTCAAAACGTGACCTTTTGGGCAATAGTGTCTTTGTAGATGTAGTTAGTTAAGAATCTCAAGATTAAAATATCCTAGATTTAGGATAGGCCCTAAATACAGTGACAGCGTCCTTAAAAGAAGAGAGGGCACAGAAGGACACAGAGAAGAAGGCCATGTGATGACGGAGGCAGAGATTACCAAACCAAAAAATCCCTGCAGACACTGGAGACTGAAAGAGGTAAGGCAGGCATCTCAGAGCTTTCAGAAGAGCCAGGCCCCACTGACACCTTGATTTCAGACTTCTTGCCTCCAGAACTCTCTGAGAGTAAACTTGTGCTGTTTAAAGCCATCAAATTTGCGGTAATTTACTGTAAGAGCTCTAGGAAACAAATACAACTGCCTTGTTCTGTCTCTTCCTTTCCCAAATCAAGCCTCAGTCACCACAGGTAAAAGGCTCCTCTCTGCTCCCCATTCCTGACCTGCTCCCCAGCAATGCATGACTCCATGAGCACAGATACAAGACATGAATTTAAAGGACAGAGACCCTGGGGGATAAGCTCACCATCTAAAGCCTTAATGCACCCAGGTCACCTCCGCGCGGTTGAAGTTGAGAAGCAGAAGTCCCAGTGTGAGGAAGACACAGATGTGCTCTAATGCAGACTCCAGAAGATGGGCAGGGAGGACAGGAAAACATGTTGTGCTGTGTCCCCTGTAGATGCCACTTCTTGAGAAAAGACACCCAGCATGGCACAAGCGCCAGCCTGAAGCACAATTGCCAGTGTTCTCAAGACACGGAACAAAGAAGAAGTAGAGCATGTAGAATGGTGCAGCCTAATCAATTCAAGTGTTTAAGCTTTTTTCTTTTTGTATTAGAAGCTTAAAAAAAACAAGAAATAAGAAATTTAATGGGGGCATGAATAATCTGTAAGAAAATCGTAAAACTGCAAATGATTCAACTGTTCATGTTTAGACTTCGCAAGCTCTGCTAGCTGCCAAAGGCTGCCTGCTCCTTCTTGACTTGAAAGATGCTTTCATTCCTTCCTCCTGACTCTAATACAGCTCTCTCCCCGCCCCCTTGACTGCTGAGTCCAGAAATGTGTTGCATCCTCATGGGAGAACTCCCCTTCTCTCTCTCACATCTCATTTAAATTTCTAATTCCCCAAAGCCTAAAAAAATGGATGCTTCAAGACAAGCTGAACTCAGAAAGTCAAAGTGAATAGTAATAAGGGGTTCAATTACAGACCATGCACTTCCCTTATCTGGGTGACAAACACACTCATGTCATTTGAGTTCCTGCCCTCATTTTGCTTTGAAAGTGATTAGGAGGTCTTAATATATTTTGAAAGAAAGTATCTCCCCCACCTTTATATTTTTCACAGACCACATGCTAAGCTAGCCGGCAAGAAGACATTTCATTTCAAAGCAAGATTAGAAAGTGCCTTTTTGAATGCTATCAAAGCTGATGCTAAGATGTGAAAGGTACAGTTAACCAGATATTTAGAATATAGAGGCTTGCATCATTAAGAGGGTATATTTTTCATTTATGCAAATCATTTTCGAGTAGATGGTGAGGGAAAAGAACATATGTAATAAGGACATTAATTTTTAGTTTATAAGACAGAAGCTCACAAGGGGAGCAGCAAATGAGCTGAGCTGTTTATCAAAGGGCTGCAATGGAAGAAGAGCACAGGCGGTTACCCAGCACAGCAGGCAGCTCAGTGAACAAGGAGGCCCTGCTCACAGCCCTTCTGGAAGCTGCAGAAATTAAGCCTTTTTGTTCTTGCGTTGTGGCCTGGTTGACTTTGCACCAGGTCGAAGCAATGAGCTGTATAATTGCAAACCCTCCCCTATTACCAGAGCCTGTCACTTCACAAAGTGACATCTGGGCTCCAAGCCAGATTTTTGGTTTCACCTTAGTTTTCAGGATACTCCATATTGATGAAAGGAAATATACTATGGTGTCTAAAGTGGGGAGAGAGAGAGAAGGAGAGAGAAAGGAAGAGAGGAGAGGAGGGAAGGGAAGGAAGAGAAAAGTATAGGGAAAGAAAGAGAATGAACACGGGGAGAGGAGGCTGGGTCAGAAGATGGCCTGTGAGGAGTGGAGTGTTTTACAAACAGCGTATCTGTATCTGTCTGTTTGTGGAAAAGCAGTGTGAGGAAGGACAGCAGCTTCCCTTCTAACCAAGGGGGAAAAGGGCATAAAAGGATATTCCTCTCTTGGTATGCTCTGCTATGCCTAGTCTTCTGGATAATTACCACCCTTATTAAGATTTGCACTCAAAGAGTAATTGTCCTCTTCAGTCCTGCATCATTCATTATTTAAGTTAAAAAGTAAGTGCACAAAAAACACGGCAGTGTGGAAAGGTACAATTTCAACGTGGTGGAGGCAGAGGACGTGAAAGAACAACGTGGTGGGATGTGATCACAAGTCCACTGAGTCATTCTGGGGAACTCATTTCTTCTGAGAACTATTTATAAACTGTAAAAGTCTCTAATAGAAAACGATGGCCCATCACCCCTAGAAACTCAAATCTCCTCATAGGCTGCTGCCATCCTTTTCCTTCGAGAAACAATGATCCATCTTCCCCTTAATTTCTTTTTGTCTCAAGCTGTTAGTTGGTCCACAATGAATGGCAGGAATAGTCAGGTGATCAATGCTGCTTAGTCCCTAGTAACAGGGAATGTTTTCACATTCACAGGACTGGGGAAGAAACAGCAATGCGATTGCCCTTCTCACTGTCAGATGAGGCACTCAATGAATGGTGCACCAGATCCCGTTACATACTGCCTCTTTCCTCAAGGGGAAAGCAACTATGTATCTTCATAAACCCTTGGATGGACAAGCTCTCCCCTCCATATCCTCTGTGGAATCTCCAAGGTGACCTAGTCAGGTCCTGCACCTCTCAATAGCTACCATTTTCTCTGTAATAGCTCTTTTCAGTTCTCAAAGTACATCATTCTGCTTTCTCTAGGTAAAGAATGCCTCAGAGAGAAGTGGTTTATTCAAGACTCCATGACTAGTAAGAAGGGATTCTGGACCAAGAACTGGGGTTTCTCACATTAGAGAAGAACTAGATATACCTAACTGCTCTGAAAACATCATTTTAGGCTGGACAGTGGGCCTAAGTAAATAAATAAATAAATGTTTTAACTTATAAAAGATAAGTAGGAAATGTGGCTGAAGATAAATCTCTTGAACCTAGGTAATAAGATAAAATAAGAATTGGGGGTTGGGAAATATTAGCAGCTACTTAAATATTAAATAGAAATATTATCTCTACCTAAGCAAAATGTATGTATATATCTCAGCATCCTTGTTTTTAAATTGATGGAAGGGATTAAAGGAGTTATGACAGATCTTCTAGTTTCACAAATGAAGTGAATCAGGGCACATTTTATTGACTGAAATGACCTTAAGGCTATAAACAATATATTAGTGTTTTCTAAGTTATGCTTATCGTAATTAAAGATGATTGTGTGGTTATGCTTGATAAATGGGGAAGAAAGCAATTATAGCTTTTTATGTCCCCATTACTATGACCTATGAAAATTAGATAATTAATAGCTCTCTGCAAGAAGCAGCCTACCCCAATTTGGCATTTCTTTCTACTCATCTAAGCAAAGCTCCTCACCAGTACTTAACTTTTTTCCCATCCATCTGAAAGCAGATTCATATTATTCTGCTTCTCCTGCTACAAACTGAAATATGCCTTTTCATCAGTAGTTCAGTCAGCACACCTACTATAATATTTATTGAGAATACACCACGTTAGGTACCAAGGGCATAATAGTGATTAAGGCATCAAAAGTAATCATTCCCACTATGATTATGGAAAAAAATACTTATTCTCTAAATAGCAAAATGGATGGCTTAAATCTAACCATTTTATTTCTTATTGAAATAGAGCTGACATATAATATTGTTCATTTTGGATGTACCACATAGTGACTTGATACTTGCATACATTATGAAATGATGGCTACAATAACTCTAATAACCATCTGTCTCCATACAAAATTATTACAGTATTACTGACTAATATGCTGTGTATTATATAACTGTGGCTTATTTATTTTATAAGTTTCACCCTTTTAATCACCTTCATCTACTTCACCCCTTCTTCCACCTTCCCTCTGGCAATCACACTTTGTTTTTTTATCTAGGAACCTATTTTAATTTTGCTTTTTTTTTTTAGTTTTGTTTAATTTTGTCTTTCAGATTCCACATATAAGTAAGAGCATACAGTATCTGTTTGACATTTCATTTAGCCTGATACCCTCTGGATCCATCCATGTTGTCAAAAGTGGCAAGGTTTATTTTTCCTTGTTTGAGTAATATTCCATTGTCTAAATATACCACATCATCTTTATCCATTCGTCTGTCAAAGGGCACTTAGGTGACATCTAGACATTGACTATTGAAATAATGCTACAGTGGACTTCGGTGTGCCTATATCCTTTCAAATAAGTGTTTCTTTTTTATTTTTTCAACAGCTTTATTGAGGTATAAGTTACATACCATAAAACTTGGCTATTTTAAAATGGTGTATAGTTCAATAAGTTTACTAAATTAATACAATTGGGTAATCATCACACAATCCAGTCTTAGAACACATCCACCACCCCATAGAATTTTCACCCTGCCCATTCCCTGTTTCTATTTTCTTCATGTAAATATTTAGAAGTGAAATTGCTGAGTCATGTAACAGCTCAATTTTTAGTTTTTTGAAGAAACTCCATACTGTTTTCCATAGTAGCTGCACCAATTTACACTCCCACCAGTACACAAATGTTCCCATTTCTCCACATCCTCATCAACATTAATTATTTGTTGTATTTTTGAAAACAACCATTTTGACAAGTATGAGATGGTATCTCATTGTGGTTTTAATTTGCATTTTCCTGATAAATAGCAATGTTGAGAATCTTTTCATGTGTCTGTTGGCTATCTGTATGTCTTCCTTGGAAAATGTCTCTTCAGGTTCTTTGCTCATTTTTAACTGGGTTGTCTGGTTTTTCCAATAGTCATTTATGGATGTGAGAGTTGGACCATAAAGAAGGCTGAGTGACAAAGAAATGATACTTTTAAATTGTGGTGCTGGAGAAGACTCTTGAGAGTCCTTTGGATTGCAAGGAGATCAAACCAGTCAATCTTAAAGGAAATCAACCCAGAATATTCATTGGAAGAACTGATGCTGAAGCTGAAACTCCAGTATTTTGAACACCTGTTGCAAAGAGCAGACTCATAGGAAAAGACCCTGATGCTGAGAACAGTTGAAGGCAGAAGAATAAGGGAGTGGCAGAGAATGAGACAGTTAGATAGTATCACTGACTCAGTGGACATGGATCTGAGCAAACTCAGGAAAATAGTGGAGAACAGAGAAGCCTGGCATGCTGCAGTCTTGCAAAGAGTTGGACATGACTTAGTGACTGAACAGCAACAACATGCTTTTTTGAAGTTGAGTTGTATGAGTACTTTGTATATTTTTTATATTAAATCCTTATGGAGTATATAATTTTCAAATATCTTATTCAGTGGACAGCCTTTTAATTTTGTTGACAGTTTCCTTTGCTGTGCAAAGCTTTTTAGTTTGATGTAGTCTCATCTGTTTATTTTTGCTTTTATTTCCCTTTCCTTAGTACATATATCAAAAAGAAAAGAGCAGAATGCATATTTTTTCTTCTAGGAGTTTTACAGTTTCAGGCCTTACATTCAAGACGTCAATACATTTTGAATTTATTTTTGTATATGGTATGAGAAAGTAGTTCATTTTGATTCATTTGCATGTAACTGTCTAGTTCTCCCAACATCATTTTTTGAAGAGGCTGTTTTTTTCCAAACTGTATGTATACTCTTGGCTCATTTGTCATAGATTAATTGACCAAATAAGCTTGGGTTTATTTCCAAGCTCTATTCTGCCCCATTGATCTGTATGTGATTTTATGCCCATACCACATTAATTACTGTAGTTTTATAGTATAGTTTGAAATTAAGGCATGTGATACTACCAGCCTTCTACTTCCTCAAGATTGTTTTAGCTTCTTGAGGTTTAGTTTAGGGGTCTTCTGTACTTTCATACAAATTTTAGAATTATCTGTTCTAATTCTGTGAACTATGACACTGGAATTTGTATAGGAATTACCTTAAATATGTAGACTGCCTTGCATAAGATGAACATTTTAACAATATTAATTCTTTCATGAACACGGTGTATCTTTCCATTTGTTTCTGTCATCTTCAATTTCTTTCATCAATATAGTTTTCAGAGTACATATCTTTTACCTGTTTGTTAAATTTATTCCTAGATATTTTATTCTTTTTGATGCAATTTTAAATGGGATTTTTTTCTTACTAATAGCTCATTGCTCAGAGAAGGCACTGGCACCCCACTCCAGTACTCTTGCCTAGAAAATCCCATGGACAGAGGAGCCTGGTAAGCTGTGGTCCATGGGGTTGCAAGGAGTCAGACACAACTGAGCGACTTCACTTTCACTTTTCACTTTCATGCTTTGGAGAAGGAAATGGCAACCCACTCCAGTGTTCTTGCCTGGAGAATCCCAGGGACAGAGTAGCCTGGCAGGCTGCCATCTATGGCGTTGCACAGAGTTGGACACAACTGAAGTGATTTAGCAGCAGCAGTAGCAGCAGCAACTCACTGCTAGTTTATAGAAATGCAACAGATTTCCATGTATAGTTTTCTACCCTGAAGTTTATTGAATCCATAATTTAGTTCTGTAGTATTTTGGTAGTGCCTGTAGGATTTTCTGTAGAATACTATTATGTCATCTTCAAATAGTGACAGTTTTACTTCTTCCGTTCCAACTTGAATTCCCTTTTTTCTTTTCCTTGTTTGACTGCTGCAACTAATACTTCTAATAGTGATTAAGAGGTGATAGTAGGAATCCTTGTCTTAAGAGATTTTAGAGGTCTGATTTCAGAGAAAATTCTTTCAGCTTTTCACTATTGAGTTTGATGTTCACTGTAGTTTTGTCATTCACAACATTTATTATGTTGAGGTATGGTTCCTCTGTATGCATTGAGAGCTTTTATCATAGATGAATGTTGAATCTTGTCAAAAAATTTTCTGCATCTTTTGAGAAGATCTTACAATTTTCATTCTTCAACTTATTAATGTAGTATATCATGTTGGCTGATTTGCAGATATTGAACCAACTTGCATCTCTGGGATAAATCTTACTTGATCATATTGTGTGACTCTTGAATTTGGTTTCCTAAAATCTTGGTGAGGATTTTTCCATCTATGTTAATCAGTGATATTGGCCTGTAGTGTTCTGTCTTTGGTTTTTATATTAGGATGATGCTGACCTTATAGAATGAATCTGAAAGAATTCCTTTCTCTTCAATTTTTTTTGAATAGTTTGATAAGAGTAGATGTTAACTCTGCTTTCAATGTTTTATAGAGTTCACCTGTGAATCTATCTAGCCCTGGACTTTACTGGGAGTGTTTGAATTATTGATTCAATTTCAATACGGATAATTAATCTGCCCGTATTTTCTATATTTTCCTAATTCAGTCTTGGAAAATTGTACATTTATAGGAGATTATCCATTTCTTCCAGGTTGTTCACTTTATTGGTATACAATGGTTCACAGTAATCTCATGACCTTTGTATTTCTGTGTTGTCAGTGGTTAATTTCTCTTTCATTTCTGATTTTATTTGGGCTCACTTTCTTTTTATATTGATGAGTATGGCTAAAAGTTTATCAATTTTGTTTATCTTTTCAAACAACCAGTTCTTGCTTTTATTGATCTTTTGTATTTTTTAACTATTTCATTTATTTCACTTTCATTTTTTTTTCTTTTTTTCTATTAACTTTGGGTTTTGTCTGACTTCTTTCTCTAGTTTTTTTGGATGTAAGTTTAGATAGTTCATTTGGGATTTTTCTTGTCTCCTGAGGTAGGTTTGTATTGGTATAAACTTTTCTCCTAGAACTGCTTTTGTTGCATCTCATAGATTTTGGAATGTTGTGTTTAGATTTTCATTTATCTCTAGGTATTTTTTAATTTCCTCTTGATTTATTCAATGATTCATATTGTTAGAAGCATATTGTTTAGACTCCACATGTTTATGTTTTTTAGGGGTGTCTTTGTAGTTGATTGCTAGTTTCATATTGTTGTGGTTGGAAAAGATGCTTGATATGATTTCTGTCTTCTTAAAGTTACTGAGATTTGTTTTGTGCCCTAACATGTGATCTATCCAAGACAATGTTCCTTGTGCACTTGAAAAAAAGGTGCATTTTGCTGTTTGGGAATGGAATGTTCTATACACAGCTATTAAGTCCATCATGGGAAATAGATGGGGAAACAGTGGAAACAGTGTCAGATTTTTTTTGGGGGGGGGCTCCAAAATCACTGCTGATGGTGATTGCAGCCATGAAATTAAAAGATGCTTACCCCTTGGAAGAAAAGCTTTGACCAACCTAGATAGCATATTCAAAAGCAGAGGCATTACTTTGCCGACTAAGGTCCATCTAGTCAAGGCTATGGTTTTTTCTGTGGTCATGTATGGATGTCAGAGTTGGACTGTGAAGAAGGCTGAGCACTGAAGAACTGATGCTTTTGAACTGTGGTGTTGGAGAAGACTCTTGAGAGTCCCTTGGACTGCAAGGTGATCCAACCAATCCATTCTGAAGGAGATCAGCCCTGGGATTTCTTTGGAAGGAATGATGCTAAAGCTGAAGCTGAAATTCCAGTACTTTGGCCACCTCATGCGAAGAGTTGACTCATTGGAATAGACTTTGATGCTGGGAGGGATTGGGGGCGGGAGGAGAAGGGGACGACAGAGAATGAGATGGCTGGATGGCATCACCGATTCGATGGACGTGAGTTTGAGTGAACTCCAGGAGTTAGTGATGGACAGGGAGGCCTGGCGTGCTGCAATTCATGGGGTTGTAAAGAGTCGGACACGACTGAGTGACTGAACTGAACTGAAAGTGTTGCATAAGGCAAATGTTTCCTTACTTGATTTTCTGTCTGGATGATCTGTCTATTGATTTAAGTGGAGTGTTGACATTCTTTACTATTATTTTGCTACTGAAAATATCTCCCTTTATATCTCTTAATGTTGTCTTTATGTATTTAGATACTCCTTTGTTGTGTGCATATATGTTTACAATTGTTATATCTTTGTGGATTGATCCTTTTATCATTATGTAATACCTTTCTTTGTTTCCTGTTACAGTCTTTGTTTTAAAGATGATTTTGTCTAATATAATACAGTTACCCCAGCTTTCTTTTCATATCCATTTATACAAAATATCCTTTTAATTTCTGTCACTTTCAGTCTTATAAGTGATTGATCTACTACATTCACTACATGTTTGCCTTTACTAGTGAGATTTTTCCTTTCTTTAAGATTTCTAATTGTGGCCTTTTCTTTTCCACTTAGAAAAGTCCCTTTAACATTTCTTGTAAGTTTAGTGGTGATGAACTCTTAACATTGTCTTGTCTTTAATACTTTTTATTCCTCCTTCGATTTTGATTGATAACTTTGCTGGATGGAGCATTCTTGGTTGTAGGCTTTTTTCTTTTCATTATTTTGAATATATTTGTGCCACTCCTTTCTGGCCTGCAAAGTTTCTGCTGAAAAGTCAGTTGATAGTCTTGTGGGAGACCACTTGTATATAACTAGTTGCTTTTCTCTTGCTGCTTTTAAGATTTTCTCATTAATTTTTGCCATTTTAATTATAATGTGTATTACTGAACAGTATTTCCTGGATCTGGATGCTGGTTTCCTTTTTTAGGTTAGAAAAAGTTTTCAGCTATTGTTTCTTCACATATGTGTCTGCCCCGTTCTCTCTTTTCTCTGTGGTGGACTTTATAATGCAAATGTTAGTATGCTTAATGTTGTCCCAGAAATCCCTTAAGTGATATTAATTAAAAAAACACACACATTTTTTCTTTTCTATTCAGCTTGGGTGATTTCTACTACTCTGTGTTTCAGATTGCTGATCTGTTCTTCCATATCAGCTAATCGACTATGGATTCCTTCTAATGTATTTTTCACTACAGGTATTGTATTCTTCAGCTATGATTGTTGATTTTTATATTTTGTAATTTTTGCTGAAGTTCTCACTGTGTTCATCTATTATTCTCCTGAGATTAGTGAGCATCTTTATGATCATTACTTTGAACTCTTTATGGATAGATTATCTTCACTTTGTTTAGTTCTTTCTCTGAGATTTTGTTTCATTCCTTTATTTGGAACATATTCCTCTGCCTCCTCATTTTGCCTAATTCTCTGTGTTTATTTGTATATATAAGGTAGTTTTGTTACATGCCCTAAACTTAGCGAAGTGGCCATATGTAGGAGACCTGTGGTGACCAGCAGTACACTCCCTTCTGGTCACCAGTACTAGATGCTCCAGGATTATTCTGTACATGAGCCACAGGTTTTTTTTAGTGCTGCTGACAATTGTGGGTGAACTTATAGGTGGGGCTGACCCCTGCCCTGGCTGGCTGTGAGATTCTGCCTCATTTGGCTATTGCAGCTCTTCTAGCAAGCAAGAATGGCTCTTCATTCAGCTGGCTGTGTAGCCTGGTGGAGCCCAGTTGCTGTTGGCTCATTGGTTAGGATAGGTCCCTGGTGTTAATAGGCTAAAGGAAGGATTCCAAAATGACACTTGGCAGTGCAGGTGTCAGTATGGTAGGATAAGAATACAAAAATAACTGATCCTAGTGTCTCCATACCCAGGAGAAGTTCAGCTGCCTCCTGTCCCTCTGAGAGGCTCTTCAGGATCAGCATGTGGGTCTGACCCCAGTGTCTTTCAAATTACTGTCTTTGTGCAGGGACTCAGAGCACTGACATTCTGTGTGTGCTCTTTAAAAGTGGATGTGTACTTCCTATAATTTTCCAGAATGTAAGTCCCACTTGTTTCAAAGCCCAGCTTTCTGCTGGCTTATCTTTCTAGTGCAGGATCCCAGTCTGGGAAGCCAGATGTGGAGCTGGGGAGGATCCACATTGGGAAGTATCTCTGCAGTTGTGATATCACTCCCACCTGTGGGTCGCTGACCTAGGAATTGTATCTCTGCCCCCACACTACTACTTGTCACATGTGGCTTCCTTTTTATATCTTTAGTTGAGGACAATCAGACATGCAGATGACACCAACCGTTATGGCAGAAAGCGAAGAAGAACTAAAAAGCCTCTTGATGAAAGTGAAAGAGGAGAGTGAAAAAGTTGGCTTAAAACTCAACATTCAGAAAACTAAGATCATAGCATCTGGTCCCATCACTTCATGGCAAATAGATGGGGAAATCATGGAAACAGTGACAGACTTTATTTTGGGTGGCTTCAAAATCACTGCAGATGGTGACTGCAGCCATGAAATTAAGACACTTGCTCCTTGGAAGAAAAGGTATGACCAACCTGTTGCTGCTGCTAAGTTGCTTCAATCGTGTCCGACTCTGTGTGACCCCATAGATAGCAGCCCACCAGGCTCCCCCGTCCCTGGGATTCTCCAGGCAAGAACATTGGAGTGGATTGCTATTTCCTTCTCCAATGCATTAAAGTGAAAAGTGAAACTGAAGTCACTCAGTCGTGTCTGACTCTTCGTGACCCCATGGACTGCAGCCCACCAGACTCCTCCATCCATGGGATTTTCCAGGCAAGAGTACTGGAGTGGGGTGCCATTGCCTTCTCCGATGACCAACCTAGATAGCATATTAAAAAGCAGAGACATTACTTGGCCAACATAAGTCTGTCTAGTCAAGGCTATGGTTTTTCCAGTAGTCACGTATGGATGTGAACGTTGGACTATAAAGAAAGCTGAGTGCCGAAGAATTGATGCTTCTGAACTGTGATGTTGGAGAAGACCCTTGAGAGTCCTTGGACAGCAAGGAGATCCAACCAGTCCATCCTAAAGGAAATCAGTCCTGAATATTCACTGGAAGGACTGATGCTGAAGCTGAAACTCCAACACTTGGCCACCTGATGTGAAGAAAAGACCCTGATGCTGGGAAAGATTGAAGGCAGGAGGAGGAGGAGGAGGAGATGACAGAGGATGAGATGGTTGGATGGCATCACCAACTCAATGGACATGAGTTCGAGTAAACTCTGGAATTTGGTGATGGACAGAGACATGGCATGCTGCAGTCATGGGGTTGCAAAGAGTTGGACATGACTGAGCAACTGAACTGAACTGAGGACAATCATTTTTTCTAGTNGAGATGACAGAGGATGAGATGGTTGGATGGCATCACCAACTCAATGGACATGAGTTCGAGTAAACTCTGGAATTTGGTGATGGACAGAGACATGGCATGCTGCAGTCATGGGGTTGCAAAGAGTTGGACATGACTGAGCAACTGAACTGAACTGAGGACAATCATTTTTTCTAGTCTTCAAATAGTTCTTATAGATAGCTGCTGTGTAAATAGTGTGATCTCAGTGTGCCCTTAAAAGGAAGTGAATTTGTGGTCTTTCTCCTCCACCATCATGATCTCTTTCCCCACTCCCCACCCCAGCTTTTAAAAAAATTCATCTCCAAATGCCTAAGCTTTAAGTTCAGTAAAAAAAAAAAAAAAAAAGTGGATATGGAAAACCCAGCAGTGTCTACAGGACTGGAAGAGGTCAGTTTTTGTCCCAATTCCAAGAAAATGGCAGTGCTATAGAATGTTCAAACTACCGGACAATTGCATTCACTTCCCTTGCTAGTAGGTATATGTTCAAAATCCTGCAAGCTAGGCTTCAATCAAGTCGTACTTGAATCAAGAACTTACAGATGTACAAGATGGAATTAGAAAAGTCAGAGGAACCAGAGATCAAATTGCCAATATTCATTGAATCATAGAGAAACAAAGTGAATTCCAGAAAAACACCTAGTTCTGTTTCATTGACTACACTAAAGCCTTTGACTGTGGATCACAGCTGTGGAAAATTCTTAAAGAGATGGGAATACCATCTTACCTGTCTCCTGAGAAACCTATATGCAGGTCAAGAAGCAACAGTTAGAACCAGACATGAAACAATGAACTGGTTCAAAATTGGGAAAAGAGTACAACAGGGCTGTATATTTTCACCCTGTTTATTTAACTTATATGCAGAAGATCTTATGAAATGTCAGGTTGGAGGAGTTACAAGCTGAAATCAAGATTGTTGGGAGAAATATCAGCAACCTCAGATATGCAGATGATACCACTGTAATGGCAGAAAGCAAAGAGGAGCTAATCAGCATCTTGATTAGAGTGAAGGAGGAGAGTGAAAAAGCTAGCTTGAGACTCAATATTCCAAAAAACTAAGATCATGGCATCCAGTCCAATCACTTCATGGCAAATAGAAGGGGGAAAAGTGGAAGCAATAAGAAATTTTCTCTTCTTGGGCTCCAAAATCACTATGGATGGTGACAGTAGCCATGAAATTAGAAGACATTTATGTTTTGGAAGGAAGGCTATAAGAAATTTAGTACATTAAAAAGCAAAGACATCACTTTGCCAACAAATGTCTAAACAGTCAAAGCTACGGTTTTTCCAGTAGTCATGTACGGGTGTGAGAGCTGGGCCATAAAGAAGACTGAGCACTGAAGAATTTATGCTTTTGAACTGTGTTGCTGGAGAAGACTATTGAGAGTTCCTTGGACTGCAAGGAAATCAAACCAGTCAATCCTAAGGGAAATCAACCCTGAATACTCATTGCAATGACTGATGCTGAAGCTCCAATACTTTAGCCACCTGACACAAAGAACCGACTCACTGGAAAAGACCCTGATGCTGGGAAAGATTGAAGGCAGAAGAGAATAGAGCGGCAGAGGATCGGATGGCATCACCAATTCAATGGACATGAATTTGGATGAACTCTGGAAGATGGTGAGGGACAGGGAGGCCTGGTGTGCTGTGGTCCATGGGGTCACAAAGAGCGGGACCTGACATAGTGACTGAACAACAGCGAAATGGTGACTCTGTCCAAGATGCCACCATAAACGCTTTCCTACTTTTCACCCCCCAAGAAGAGGAGTCAATGCTTACATTACAAAATGCCATGTCTGACAAGATTAAACATATAGGAACCTTAATTATAAGTTCATAAAGAAGATAGATGATGAGGAATAAAATCCCAGACTGTAATAAAGTATTTTCATCTTGGAAGCTTCAGCTTTCCTAGCAATGCATCAGACTGTACTTTAAAGTTTTCATTCTGTTAATAGGAGATTTTTTTTCTGAATGGTGAATAAATACATTGTTCTTTTATCAGTAATAACCCTATGGATTACTAGAACATTTTCTTCCAAGTCACAGCGCCTTTGAAGTTTATTGATGGTAATTTATTGCAGCACATTTAGCAGAGCAAGGGAAGACAGTGTTAGGTCAGACTCACAAAACGCTAATATTTCAAACATCAATGAGTCTCTGGAATCTTATATTAACGGACTCAATAGCCTATGTGGTTCCATAGCTGTGTCTCCTTTATTCTCCCACTTTTACTCATTTAAATTTTATCTGCTTCTAAAAAGAACATTGTATGATTTAAATACATATACTTAAAATGAAGGCTAAAGAAACAATTTAGGGGAGAAAGAATAATTTTACCCATCTTGAGAATGAGATCATTACTGTAATTAAACACTAATTTTATCTTCCAGCTTCCTAGTAGTTAAGGATAACATTAAAGGTAATATTATATAGTTATATATATATATATTAAAAGCCTACAATTTTACCTAGGGAGACATATTCATGTTTATAAATTCCTGGACAATGATTTTCAGTCTATATCATATATGAAGCAGTAAGCAATAGAATAAGCACACACACAAAAATAATAATTTTAGAGGTGATCATGAAATATTCTTCAAACAGATCTCTATATCAAAATTTAATAAAAACCCAACAACACAGAGAAAAGTTTGACATAAATATACCTTTGTGGGAAGTTAAGATATCAGTCCTGGTATATAATATCCTGATGATCTCATTTTTTACAAGGATCAGGTTTGAAGAACCTAAATAAGGTACCTCTTAGCCTGTTTCTTTTAACCACAATTTATCAGTTATACTCTCAGTGGATAATTTATGGGAGCCACTTCAAGACTCAGATCTTTTAAAGACATCTAGACTGCTGATTTTGTGCGTGAGAGAGAGAGAGAGAGAGTGTGTGTGTGTGTGCTGTTGACTGGTAACAGTGCTGTGATCAGGAGATGGATTTTGCTAAGGAAAATATAGGTGAGGGTGCCTCATATTTATTACAAGACACTAACTTTGACATCTCCTGTTCCTCTGGTACCACAACCAGAATGAGCTAACCCTGTTCAAGAGAGTAATTTAGCTCACCACTGAAGACCACCAAACACCAGCAACAATAAAAAATTTACAATTTTAGTTTAATACATCAAGTCTTTATCAATAATTCATTTGTTTTTTGAAAGACCGCTCAAAGTTACAGCGAGAGAATCAGAATCTTAAAATTGTAAGATACTCCTTCAATGCTGGGATGTGAACACATCCAGTGACAGGTAACTTACTGCTAAATGAGACAGCTTGTCTAGCTTCTAAAGCACTCTAAATGTGAGAATGTATTTTTATATAGGTTCTTTTATAAAATTTACTTCTAACTTCCATTTATAGTCTTTTCTGCTGCCCTCTGATACATGCAGGATATGCATGATAAATAGAAAATATCCATTTCAAATCACTGCTACACAGGCATTTTAATTATGTCATGGGTTAAAAAATCATCTTTGCCCACGTGATGTGTAGTGTACCTATGTTATTTCAGTACAGAATGCTCATTGCATGATTACTTTTTGTGATGTTAATGGTATATGTGATTCTTCTCTATTGACTTAATATGTCTTTTTTTTTCCTCTGTTAGAAACTCTAAAACTCTTAGAGGAAAACATGGGCAGAACACGTGATGACATAAATTAAAGCAAGATCCTNCCAATACTTTAGCCACCTGACACAAAGAACCGACTCACTGGAAAAGACCCTGATGCTGGGAAAGATTGAAGGCAGAAGAGAATAGAGCGGCAGAGGATCGGATGGCATCACCAATTCAATGGACATGAATTTGGATGAACTCTGGAAGATGGTGAGGGACAGGGAGGCCTGGTGTGCTGTGGTCCATGGGGTCACAAAGAGCGGGACCTGACATAGTGACTGAACAACAGCGAAATGGTGACTCTGTCCAAGATGCCACCATAAACGCTTTCCTACTTTTCACCCCCCAAGAAGAGGAGTCAATGCTTACATTACAAAATGCCATGTCTGACAAGATTAAACATATAGGAACCTTAATTATAAGTTCATAAAGAAGATAGATGATGAGGAATAAAATCCCAGACTGTAATAAAGTATTTTCATCTTGGAAGCTTCAGCTTTCCTAGCAATGCATCAGACTGTACTTTAAAGTTTTCATTCTGTTAATAGGAGATTTTTTTTCTGAATGGTGAATAAATACATTGTTCTTTTATCAGTAATAACCCTATGGATTACTAGAACATTTTCTTCCAAGTCACAGCGCCTTTGAAGTTTATTGATGGTAATTTATTGCAGCACATTTAGCAGAGCAAGGGAAGACAGTGTTAGGTCAGACTCACAAAACGCTAATATTTCAAACATCAATGAGTCTCTGGAATCTTATATTAACGGACTCAATAGCCTATGTGGTTCCATAGCTGTGTCTCCTTTATTCTCCCACTTTTACTCATTTAAATTTTATCTGCTTCTAAAAAGAACATTGTATGATTTAAATACATATACTTAAAATGAAGGCTAAAGAAACAATTTAGGGGAGAAAGAATAATTTTACCCATCTTGAGAATGAGATCATTACTGTAATTAAACACTAATTTTATCTTCCAGCTTCCTAGTAGTTAAGGATAACATTAAAGGTAATATTATATAGTTATATATATATATATTAAAAGCCTACAATTTTACCTAGGGAGACATATTCATGTTTATAAATTCCTGGACAATGATTTTCAGTCTATATCATATATGAAGCAGTAAGCAATAGAATAAGCACACACACAAAAATAATAATTTTAGAGGTGATCATGAAATATTCTTCAAACAGATCTCTATATCAAAATTTAATAAAAACCCAACAACACAGAGAAAAGTTTGACATAAATATACCTTTGTGGGAAGTTAAGATATCAGTCCTGGTATATAATATCCTGATGATCTCATTTTTTACAAGGATCAGGTTTGAAGAACCTAAATAAGGTACCTCTTAGCCTGTTTCTTTTAACCACAATTTATCAGTTATACTCTCAGTGGATAATTTATGGGAGCCACTTCAAGACTCAGATCTTTTAAAGACATCTAGACTGCTGATTTTGTGCGTGAGAGAGAGAGAGAGAGAGTGTGTGTGTGTGTGCTGTTGACTGGTAACAGTGCTGTGATCAGGAGATGGATTTTGCTAAGGAAAATATAGGTGAGGGTGCCTCATATTTATTACAAGACACTAACTTTGACATCTCCTGTTCCTCTGGTACCACAACCAGAATGAGCTAACCCTGTTCAAGAGAGTAATTTAGCTCACCACTGAAGACCACCAAACACCAGCAACAATAAAAAATTTACAATTTTAGTTTAATACATCAAGTCTTTATCAATAATTCATTTGTTTTTTGAAAGACCGCTCAAAGTTACAGCGAGAGAATCAGAATCTTAAAATTGTAAGATACTCCTTCAATGCTGGGATGTGAACACATCCAGTGACAGGTAACTTACTGCTAAATGAGACAGCTTGTCTAGCTTCTAAAGCACTCTAAATGTGAGAATGTATTTTTATATAGGTTCTTTTATAAAATTTACTTCTAACTTCCATTTATAGTCTTTTCTGCTGCCCTCTGATACATGCAGGATATGCATGATAAATAGAAAATATCCATTTCAAATCACTGCTACACAGGCATTTTAATTATGTCATGGGTTAAAAAATCATCTTTGCCCACGTGATGTGTAGTGTACCTATGTTATTTCAGTACAGAATGCTCATTGCATGATTACTTTTTGTGATGTTAATGGTATATGTGATTCTTCTCTATTGACTTAATATGTCTTTTTTTTTCCTCTGTTAGAAACTCTAAAACTCTTAGAGGAAAACATGGGCAGAACACGTGATGACATAAATTAAAGCAAGATCCTCTATAACCCACCTCCTAGAGTAATGGAAATAAAAACAAAAGTAAACAAGTGGAACCTGATTAAACTTAAAAGCTTTTGTACAGCAAAGGAAACTATAAGCAAGGTGAAAAGACAACCTCCAGAATGGGAGAAAATAATAGCAAATGAAACAACTGACAAAGAATTAATTTCCAAAATATACAAGCAGCTCATGCAACTCAATGCCAGAAAAACAAATAACCAATCCAAAAGTGGAAAAAAGACCTAAGCAGTCATTTCTCCAAAGACAGACAGATGACTAACAAACACGTGAAAAGATGCTCAACGTAGCTCATTATTAGAGAAATGTCAATCAAAACTACAGTGAGATATCACCTCACACTGGTCAGAATGGCCTTCATCAAAACGTCTACAAACAATAAATGCTGGAGAGGGTGTGGAGAAAAGGGATGCTCTTGCACTGTTGGTGGGGATGTAAATGGATACAGCCTCTATGGAAGATGGTATGGAGATTCCTTAAAAAACTAGAAATAAAACCACCATATGACCCAGCAATCCCACTCCAAGGCAATTTACTCTGAAGAAACCAAAATTTTAAAAGACATATGTATCCCATTGTTCATTGCAGCACTATTTACAATAGCTAGAACATGGAAACAACCTAGATGTCCATCAACAGATGAATGGATGAAGTAGTTGTGGTACATATACACAATGGAACATTACTCAACCATAAAAAGGAATGTGTTTGACTTAGTTCTGATGAGGTGGATGAATCTAGAATCTATTAGAGTGAAGTGAGTCAGAAAGAGAAAGATAAATATCATGTTCTAATGTATATATACAGAATCTAGAATAATGGTACTGAAGAATTTATTTGCAGGGCAGCAATGGACAAACAGACATAGAGAATAGACTTATGGACATGGGGAGAGGGGAAGAGAGGGTGAGATATATGGAAGGAGTAACATGGAAACTTACATTACCATATGTAAATAAAGAGCCAATGAGAACTTGCTGGATGGCTCAGGAAACTCACACAGGGGCTCTGTATCAATCTAGAGGGGTGGAATGGGGTGGGAGATGGAAGAGAGGTTCAAAAGGAAGGGGATATATGTATACCTATGGCTGATTCATGCTGAGGTTTGACAGAAAACAACAAATTTCTGTAAAGCAATTATCCTTTAATAAAATAAATTTAAAAAAAAGTAAAAAAAAAAAAAAAAAAGAACTTAATCCAAATGATTTTTGGGCCTGCCCTTCCTACACTTCCTAAAAGGTCTGTGGTATTCAGTATGTGCTTCCACCCCATCTTAGATCATGACTGGTTGGAATATGGATAAATATCGCAACCAAAAGTTACCAATTCATGACCGGAGTGATTTGTATTACTCAAAGGAAATGGTCCCATAAGAGTCTGTCTCTTTCTGAAGATGGATGTTAACAGAATCTGTTTTGGTAATACGTGCTGTATACTTTAAAGTTTTAGTTATGTTTGTTAATTAGTTATTGATATAACCGAAAAACATTAATTATTTTTTTAAAGATTTTCTCTTAAATACAAAAAACGTTGTTAGTCAATGGTGAATGTTAGAGTAGGAAGATCATGAAGATTGGAGGATCTTACAATTTAAGCTGTCATTGAAAAGGTGACTAACAAAGATAAAATAAGCACTCAAAGGAAGGAGAATAGAGTGTGCAGAAGAGGACTAGCTGGTAGTTTGTCTGAGCCTGAGCAATAGAGAAAGCAGTTTTTATACTTGCTGCCTTTCGTTTCCACAAGGCCTGGTTACAGTGGTGCCCATCCTCAGGTCCCTAGGTGAGCTCTGTATCCTTACAATGCCCTCCCACATTTACTTGATCTGATCTGACAAGGTCTTCGTGCCTTGAAAATGAGGCAGCCCTGACTGAAGAGGAATGAAATGCAAACATCCCAAGTATACAGATGGAGAATCCAATTTACAGAATGGAACTTGAATTAAGAACACAGAGAGCTATATGTAGCACTGGCAATTGAAATCCTTCTAAGCTCCATTTTTGTTGTTATTCATTTGTTCAGTCGTGTCTGACTCTTTGTGACCTCAAGGACTGCAGCAGGCTAGACTTCCCTGTCCTTCACCATCTCCCAGAGCTTGCTCAAACTCGTGTCCATTTAGTTGGTGATGCCATCCAACCATCTAGTCCTCTGTCGTCCCCTTCTCCTCCATTTTAGTTCTATTTTATATGGGCTAATTTCAATGACAGAGATTGTTTTGTATACTTTTATGCATAAAAAAGGAAGAGATCAAATTAAAAGAGATTAACTATGACTCTATTAGCCTGTGTGGTTCAGAGAGCAAGTATCTGCATATAAAGAATTCAGTGCACTTTGCACCACAGATCATCCCCAGGAACTTGGTCTATTTTACAGTAAGATGCTGGTTCAACATGCAACTTGTCCCTGTTTCATACTCAGGATGAGCAGCAGTTTAGGATAATGTTAGGAAGCCCCGCTTCACATGAACAGAGCAGATCATAGAGCGTATGGAAACATACTTGGGAAATCCTCCTCACACACCTCTCATCTGTGGATGGGCTGGAATTCTAGGAGGATAGATGGTGTCAGATTGAGGGACAGTGGGGCAAACGAGGGACAGAACTGGCTTTGACTACTGGGAGGAGAAGCTATAGATGAGATGACATTGGAGAACCACTGGTTTGGAACATGATTCACAGTATTTTCCAAAAGGGAGTCCATACCACATAGTGCACAATTTTACACCATGCAGTATGTATTCATCTTCCCTTCCTTCTCCATTCTATTACAGACTTTTCATGAGTCATTCTTGACACACGTTGTATTGTTTCGGACACCAGTTATTTTGAAAAACAGTGTGGAATAAAATGCTTTCTCATTACTTCATCTCTAGGAGCTACTAGTTATTTCATTTGGTTTGTAATATTTCTTTTCTTGGTTCATAAAATAAATCATTCAGTGAAACCCCAAGGTAATCATGCATGAAAATAAAAACATTTGACAGCAAAAATTCGCCTCACAAAATTCCCATTTTATTTATGCCCAAGCGAAGTTTTTTGGGAATTACAGTGGGAAGTAAAAAGCGGGAGAGAAAAAGACAGGCTTCATAGTTAAAGTGATTTCTAACAGGCACAGGATTTAAAAAAAAAAAATGGCAGAAATTACATTCAGCAAAACCAAAGCAAAAAGGCAGAGCGAAGTGAATCGCAGAAACGTCTGCTCAGAATCTGAAAATTAAAATATTGTTCTGAATAAAACAGATATGATTCCCAATTGAACAATGAGCTGAAATCCAGGAAGCTTTCAAAAATAAATAGAAAGTAATCACAGTGAAGAATAAAGATGCGTGCACCTTCTCATTTACATAAGCGGACAGTAGTTCCACAGACACTTGCTTATTAAAATGGATTGTTATCCAGACTGCAATGAGCAAAATGAAATGGATCATAAAGTTGCTCATTTTAATGCTACAATCTCTCAGTGAAAATGTATTTTCAAATTAAGATATAATATACGAGATGAAATCTCAACATCTGAGTGATCAAAGAATCACTGAGAGGGATTTTGAATTAACCAACATCTACTGTTCGGGGCAAAGAGAGTTTCTGTCTAAGTGACCCACCCATCATTATAATTTAAGGGCTTGTTAGGAGACTTCCATATATCCTTCTCTCATAGACAATTATTATTCTTACCTTTCCTGGAAAATTGTATCACTGCCCTTGTGTTGCAGAGTGACTCGGTCAGCCATGAAGTTACTTATCTAGGCACCAGGATATAAGCCCTGCCTTCAGTGAGTTTACATATCTGTGAATAAGTTATTTCTTGCTATTTAACAATCTATTCTAAAACTTAAGGACTTAATTTACTGATTTATGATTCTACAATTTTGGCTTGACTCAGCTGGGAAGTTCTTTTGCTCATCTTTCTGAGTGGTGGATGATCTAAAGTGGCCTTATTTAATTAGATCTGTGGTTCCTCAGTTCTCTTCCACGTGACCTTTCCATGTTTCTAACATAAAGGAAACAGCTTTCCACAACAGCAATCCAAATCCTCAAGTACATACCAAACCTCTGTCTGCATCATTTTTATCGATGTTCCACTGGCCAAAACCACATGGCAAGTGACACAGCCAGAACCAATGTGGGAGAGAAATCACACCAAATCCTGAAATTCTAGAAGTCACTATTCATAGGGCTATTAATGCAACAATACATTAAAACTCCTATTTTCGGTTGAGCATAGAATAAAGTACAAAGTACTTAGCCTGGCATTTCTACATATTGTTATCCCAAATCACCTTTTCTTGTCCCATAGAAATGTTACAGTAGCAAAAATAACCACAGGTTTCAACATAAAGACAAATGCCATACCCAGAATCTGTCCTTTTTAGTGCTGAAATACACTCTGATGGTCTCCACTCTCTCTGCCAAGGTCCTTCAATCTACTGAGAATCCTGGCCATCCTTCAAGGTCCAGATTAGAGGTTGCCCATTCTGTGAACACTTCCATCATCATTTCAACAAATGAGTAACTTTTCCCTTCTCTAAACTCAGCATCAAGATGACACCACGTAGTGCAAATGACCAACTTTGGATTCAGACATACTTAGTTCCAAACCCCAGTTCTTCTAGTTATTAGTTTGTGATTATGACCATATTACTTCAGCTTCCTGTTTTACTTTATATCCTCTTATTTTGAGAACCTGTCACATAATGTGACTCTTTAAAGACACAAACAAGCATTAACACCTTTTTATTGCCCAAGTCTACCTCCCAGTCTACAGGTCTCAGTCCACAGTCTACATGTCTACTCTGCCTCCCAGTCTACAGTCTGCCCCCATACACAGGTCAGGAAGCGACAGTTAGAACTGGACAAGGAACAACAGACTGGTTTCAAATAGGAAAAGGAGTACGTCAAGGCTGTATATTGTCACCCTGCTTATTTAACTTATATGCAGAGTACATCATGAGAAACGCTAGGCTGGAAGAAGCACAAGCTGCAATCAAGATTGTCGGGAGAAATATCAATAACCTCAGATATGCAGATGACACCACCCTTATGGCAGAAAGTGAAGAAGAGCTAAAGAGCCTCTTGGGGAAAGTGAAAGAAGAGAGTGAAAAAGTTGGCTTAAAACTCAACATTCAGAAAACGTAGATCATGGCATCCGGTCCCATCACTTCATGGCAAATAGATGGGGAAACAGTGGAAACAGTGGCTGACTTTATTTTTTTGGGCTCCAAAATCACTGCAGATGGTGATTGCAGCCATGAAATTAAAAGACGTTTACTCCTTGGAAGAAAAGTTTTGACCAACCTAGACAGCGTATTAAAAAGCAGAGACATTACTTTGCCAACAAAGGTCCGCCTAGTCAAGGCTATGGTTTTTCCAGTGGTCATGTATGGATGTGAGAGTTGGACTACAAAGAAAGCTGAGCACTGAAGAATTGATGCTTTTGAACTGTGGTGTTGGAGGAAACTCTTGAGAGTCCCTTCGATTGCAAAGAGATCGAACCAGTCCATTCTAAAGGAGATCAGTCCTGGATGTTCACTGGAGGGACTGATGTTGAAGCTGAAACTCCAATACTTTGGCCACCTCATTCAGAGAGCTGACTCATTTGAAAAGACCATGATGCTGGGAAAGATTGAGGGCAGGAGGAGAAGGGGACAACAGAGGATGAGATGATTGGATGGCATCACTGACACAATGCACATGGGTTTGGGTGGACTTTGGGAGTTGGTGCTGGACAGGGAGGCCTGGCGTACTGCGGTTCATTGGGTCGCAAAGAGTCGGACACAACTGAGTGACTGAACTGAACTGAACTGAACCTCCCAGTCACTTCACTATGTAGTATTTATTCAATGTAAGCTGAAGGCAGAGAAAGAAGAAAGAAGGAAAAATAGAGAGGGAAGGATGGTATCCACATTACTTCTTAAAGCAAATGGTGTCAGTTGTAGTACCTTTCTTTGTGAAGGGCAAAGTTGCTGATCATCACTGATAATTATTCAAATTGCTAAACTGCTAAGACAGACTAAATTTCATTGTAGAAAAACATTTATTTAACCATAATAGGTCTGTTTGATAAGTAAAAATATCATGGATTTATAGACCTAGAATAGATGCTAAGAAGTTGTTTAACCTAACTTTTATCTTCAAACAGAACTGCACCCAATCTATAAAGACAAAGGTGAAGCTTGTCCTCACACTGGAGGAAAGGAAAGACTCTGCTGAGAGGAGGTGTGGCAGGCCTATCATGTAACCAGGCTCCCACTGCTGAGATACCCTGAGGAAGATGCTGATGGTGGACATGTAATTTCTAGCAAGTTACTATTAAAACAATTTACTTTTTCCCAGTCACAGGGGTGTGTCTATGAGCCTGGTTTAGAGCAGTGCAAGAAAGTCACTGGAGAGATAATGGGAGACAGTGAAGCTGACATTCAGGGAAACTTAGGACAATGTGATTTGAGTCAAATAAAGAGAAACGGGTAAATGATTTTAAATGTTGCCATCAGAAGAAAGGAGTTGTCAGGAGTTAAGGATGGGGTGAGGAGGAAGTCAATGTAGCTATAAGAGGGGTAGTTGGACGGGTCATCATAACAGAACTGCTTTTTATCTTGACTGTATCAATACTCAGACTGGTTCCAAATAGGAAAAGGAGTACGTCAAGGCTGTATATTGTCACCCTGCTTATTTAACTTATATGCAGAGTACATCATGAGAAACGCTAGGCTGGAAGAAGCACAAGCTGCAATCAAGATTGTCGGGAGAAATATCAATAACCTCAGATATGCAGATGACACCACCCTTATGGCAGAAAGTGAAGAAGAGCTAAAGAGCCTCTTGGGGAAAGTGAAAGAAGAGAGTGAAAAAGTTGGCTTAAAACTCAACATTCAGAAAACGTAGATCATGGCATCCGGTCCCATCACTTCATGGCAAATAGATGGGGAAACAGTGGAAACAGTGGCTGACTTTATTTTTTTGGGCTCCAAAATCACTGCAGATGGTGATTGCAGCCATGAAATTAAAAGACGTTTACTCCTTGGAAGAAAAGTTTTGACCAACCTAGACAGCGTATTAAAAAGCAGAGACATTACTTTGCCAACAAAGGTCCGCCTAGTCAAGGCTATGGTTTTTCCAGTGGTCATGTATGGATGTGAGAGTTGGACTACAAAGAAAGCTGAGCACTGAAGAATTGATGCTTTTGAACTGTGGTGTTGGAGGAAACTCTTGAGAGTCCCTTCGATTGCAAAGAGATCGAACCAGTCCATTCTAAAGGAGATCAGTCCTGGATGTTCACTGGAGGGACTGATGTTGAAGCTGAAACTCCAATACTTTGGCCACCTCATTCAGAGAGCTGACTCATTTGAAAAGACCATGATGCTGGGAAAGATTGAGGGCAGGAGGAGAAGGGGACAACAGAGGATGAGATGATTGGATGGCATCACTGACACAATGCACATGGGTTTGGGTGGACTTTGGGAGTTGGTGCTGGACAGGGAGGCCTGGCGTACTGCGGTTCATTGGGTCGCAAAGAGTCGGACACAACTGAGTGACTGAACTGAACTGAACTGAACCTCCCAGTCACTTCACTATGTAGTATTTATTCAATGTAAGCTGAAGGCAGAGAAAGAAGAAAGAAGGAAAAATAGAGAGGGAAGGATGGTATCCACATTACTTCTTAAAGCAAATGGTGTCAGTTGTAGTACCTTTCTTTGTGAAGGGCAAAGTTGCTGATCATCACTGATAATTATTCAAATTGCTAAACTGCTAAGACAGACTAAATTTCATTGTAGAAAAACATTTATTTAACCATAATAGGTCTGTTTGATAAGTAAAAATATCATGGATTTATAGACCTAGAATAGATGCTAAGAAGTTGTTTAACCTAACTTTTATCTTCAAACAGAACTGCACCCAATCTATAAAGACAAAGGTGAAGCTTGTCCTCACACTGGAGGAAAGGAAAGACTCTGCTGAGAGGAGGTGTGGCAGGCCTATCATGTAACCAGGCTCCCACTGCTGAGATACCCTGAGGAAGATGCTGATGGTGGACATGTAATTTCTAGCAAGTTACTATTAAAACAATTTACTTTTTCCCAGTCACAGGGGTGTGTCTATGAGCCTGGTTTAGAGCAGTGCAAGAAAGTCACTGGAGAGATAATGGGAGACAGTGAAGCTGACATTCAGGGAAACTTAGGACAATGTGATTTGAGTCAAATAAAGAGAAACGGGTAAATGATTTTAAATGTTGCCATCAGAAGAAAGGAGTTGTCAGGAGTTAAGGATGGGGTGAGGAGGAAGTCAATGTAGCTATAAGAGGGGTAGTTGGACGGGTCATCATAACAGAACTGCTTTTTATCTTGACTGTATCAATACTGACACCCTGGTCATTATATTGTACCATAATTTGCAAGATATCATTGGGAAAACTGGGTAAGTGGTATATAGAAATCTTCTCTGTATTATTTCTTAACAACTGCACATGAATCTACTTGTATTCAAAATTAAAAGTGTGATTTAAGAAAACTTCTAGAGATGCACATAAATCAGTTGAGTTGAGAATCAAGTATAGAATACAGAGTTTGTTGTCAGAACAAGTTTTCAGTCCCAAGTCCATCCTTATTAGTTGTTTGATCTTGGCCGATGTCTTAATCTCACTGAACCAGAAAACTCTTGTCCTTTGAATAGGCTTAGTATTAATATTAGCACCTCTCCCAGAGGGATATGAAAGAATTTAATGAGTTAAGATATAGAAAGTCTTATCCCAGAGCCAGGCACATGGTAAGTACTCCATAGATGCCATTTCTAATTATTACTTCACATTTCTTCTCTCTCAATACAGTCCATATCATTTTAGGAACACAGGAGAAACAATAAGATACAAAAATAGGAAGACCTGGTTTTTATTACACTGAAGCTGGGTAAAGACTTAGTGTGAATATCTCAAATGAATAAATTATAATGAGACACAAAATGCAGTTATAATTAAACTAAGCAATTTTTATGAACTAGAAACAAAGTCACTGCCCAGGTTTATGCATCTCCTTTTTCTTTTTTTATGAAACAGAGAACCAATTAAACAGCCTGTGTGGAATTTTTGAATTAGCATTAAACAGAGGCACAAAAGTGATAAAGATAATTCCTTGCTAGTTTCCCAAATTACTAGCAATAATAACTAAAATCAATTAAAGTTTCCCTAAGATCTTTTCCTTAGAAAAAAATTTCTGAGATGTTCACACTGTTTCAATTACCTAAGTTTTTATGCTTTTTCCTTTAAGGAATATTCTTTTCAAAGTCAGGAGAAGTTGCAAGGGCATGTGGACCCTTTCTTTTCCAGAACAGTGGTGGATGGGGATAATACAGGCAATTGAAGTCCCTTGGAAAAAAATGTAAATTTGTCATAGCAACTATTTTGGTCTTCTTCGCTAATAAGCAGCTAACCATCAACCATATGGACTAACTAGCATTTTTGGTTGACCTGATCATCAGTTGTTAAAAGAGAGAGGAAAATAAACACTCGAGGTCAGAATAAAATATAAGCAGTCTATAGAGCTGAGGATATGGGCTTCCCTGGTGGCTCAGTGGTAAAGAATTCACCTGTAATCCTGGAAACATGGGTTTGATCTCTGGGTTGAGAAGATTCCCTGGAGAAGGAAGTGGCACCCCACACCAGTATTCTTGCCTGGGAAATCCCATGAACAGAGAAGCATGGCAGACCACAGTCCATGGAGTCAAAAAAGAGTTAGACACGACCCAGCAACTAAGCAATAACAAGAGCCAAGGAGACCATGCAACCTTGGCACTTTAAATCACCATGGATTCAAGATTTCACAGAAGACAAAAACTGAACTATGAAATAGCGAACAAAAGAATTCAGCAGAACATGGAAAATATGATTTTCCTAACAAGGTTTCACTGTGAAATGATGAATCTACCACCCTGGGGAAGTGGACAGAACACACACACTGAAATCAGATAAATTTTAGTCAAAACCCAAGGTCCAGTGATTACTTGCTGTGGGACTTTAGACAAGTTACTAATGTCTTCAAGCTGCAACTTTTTCATTTGTAAAACTGGAGTTATAGTAGCTGTCTTGCTGGTGGCTCTGGACCCAAATGAGAGCACGTTCATGACATGTACATCTCAATGTGTGGCATATCAGGAGCTGAGGGTAATATTAGATCCCTTCCCTCTTTGCTCTTGTATCTTCTGTTTCTCTTGCTATTGTGGCTTATTCTTGGGTCCAAGTTACTCCCCACTACTGATTATGAAACTGTTCCTTAAGGACAAACCCTGACTCCTCAAGGCAACACTGAAGATAGATATCTTGACTGTCAAGTCTGGATATTCCATTCCAGGTTGTTACTGACAAGTAAATCCTTATGAATCAATTGTAGTACACACATCCTAAAAAAAAAGCTCACATCCAGTTTTTCTTTGGAATATTAAAAAGGAAAGAGAAATAGGTAAATGGAATGGAGTTGGAGCAGAGCTCAATTCCACTGACAGGGGGCACTTCATAGATTCATGGGTTCATTCTCATAATCTTGCAGAATGGTCTCACCCATCACCTTAAACGAAGGCCCCTGACTCCTGCAGAGAAGCTTGAAGGTCTGTGTCTAACCCAGTTTCAGTCACTAAAATATCAGAAAACTGATAAAGTGGTTGTCTCTTGAGAGAGAGAAGTTAGGTGGGTCTCTCATGGGCCAAGAAGCAGGAATCTAGGTTTAAGCAAAGGTTGGAGTCTCCTTTGATTACTTATCCATTATGCCTTCACTTCACTTATGCCTTAATTTTTTCCTAATTGAATAGAAGCAATGTACCATTGTAAGATGTATTCTGACATGAAAAAACATGTTAGTAATAGTGTGTGTGAAATAGTACAAGGTTAGACAACTCTGATCCTTTTGTATATTTCTAGTTGCCTATGACAGATTGCTACAATAATGGCTCCAATGAATGACGCTCTCCTATATCAACTTCCCTCTGCAGGGTGACCTGCGACTCCTCCTACCAAGTAGAATCTATTTCCCCATCATGTGACTGTAAGCTGGGCTTGTGACTTTCTTGGACCAAGAGAATGTGGTAAAGTGATAGTGTGTGACTTCCAAGGCTAAGCCTGAAAATGCCTTGCAGCTTGTGGAGAGGCCCCATCGAGAGCCAACACCAACCATCAGTCAAGTGAATGAGGTCATCCATGAATGCCTTAGCCCCGAGTTCACCAAGAAACACTCTGAGACATGTGAATGAGTCCAGCCAGCCCTGGAGGAGCAAGAGGGTTTCCCAGCTGAGTCTAGTCCTGACACTATGATTCATAATAAGAAACTGGTTTTGCCTCATGTTTCTGGTTGTTGTTTAGTCTGCTGAATCGTAATGTTTCTGGTACAGAACTCCTAAACACCTTGGCATTTCCTAAGTGGTGGAAGTAATAGGGGTGTCTTTTGTCATGTTAATGAGGCCACAATGGAATTGCACCTAAAGGTGGAGACTGATTGTCAGGAAAATCAAACAGCTTGGTTAGAGGATTGAAACCTTTCAGTTCCACCCTCCTGGCTTCCCAGGAGTGAAGAAGGGCCGGAGGTTGAGTCAGTTGCCTGTTGCCAATGGCCAGTGATTTAGTCAGTTTTGCTTGTGTAATGAAGCCTCCATAAATATCCAAACGGTGGGTTTTAAAGAGCTTACAGGCCATGAACACATGAAGGTGTGGGGAGAATGGTCTGCTGGAGATGGCATAGAAGCTCCATACCTCCCCCTCACACCTTGCCCTAAGTATCTTTCACAGCGTTGCTGAGCTATAGTCTTTTATAATAAACCGGTATTTCTCTGAGATCTGTGAACTACTCCAGCAAATTGATCACACTCAAGGAGAAGGCTGTTTGAACCTTCAACCTATAAGTGGCCCAACAAGTGCTCAGGTGATAAACCGGACACGTGACTGGCGTCTCAAGGTGGGGCTGCAACTTTACACTGAGAACATGACACCATCTCCAGGCACACAGTATCAGAATTTAGTCAGACTGCAGGACACTCAGCTGGTGTCAGAGAACTGCTTTGTGGTGTGGGGAAAAAACCCACACATTGTGAATGGGTATAGATTCATAAGCCCAGACTGTTCATGCACAGAACTGTGACCAGATACACAGCTTTGTTTTAAGCTACTAATTTCTGGCTTGGATTCTTATCCAGTAACGGATAACCAAAACATAAGGTAAGAGGACCTGGTGAGGCAAACTCCTAACACAAAATAGAAATGAAGCTCAGAAAGCTATTCACCGCACCTCCCATTTTTGTTACATCCAGTTGCCTTCTTTTTTTCATTCTTTTTTTTTTTTTCCCTTGGTACTTCTGCAGCTTTTAAGATGTCTAATCACCCTTTTTGGAGATGTCTCTGTAATTTCCTTCACAGCTTTCCTGGGTGCTACACAATCTTCTCCCTCTCTATCACCTTGTCCAGCTTCTTTTCCTCTAGACTCTCAGTATCCCAGTTCTTAACTCTCTGTTCTTATCTCCCATTCACTCATGTAGCTTTCTCCTGAGAATAATCTCCTCTATTCTGATGACATGCAAGTGTTTAACTATTGCCTTGATCTCTATGTACCTTTCAATAAGTACCTGCAATATGGTTTTCATATGGTTTCATATGGAGAAAAATACACACACTGACTGTGAATCTCAGACTTACATTTGACAAAATCAAAAACATCTGAAAATCTACTTGTTGTTTTCAGTCACTAAGGTGGATCCCAACCTTTTGCAACTTTTAAAGGGTTCTGATTTCAAGAGACAATTTCCCACCTGACTGTGAAAATCTGCTGTATTATATTGGGGTCAAAATATTTCCCATCCTAAATGAGGATGACAAAAAAAAAAAAAAAAAAGCCAGTAGGAGTTCAACTCTTATTGTACAGCCAAAGACACAAGATGAATGAAAGATTCAAGTATTAAATACTCACATGTCACTGTGGCTTAAATACCTTCCTTCAGTTCTCACTTAAGCATTCAAAGATGCTTCTGACAGTTCCACACAGGAATCCACATGTAGCTCTGGGCTTCAAAGAATGAAACAAAACAATAATTTCAATTTCATAAGTCCTCAGAGTGAAAATAACTGAGAATGTAGCCTTTTTCTGGCTGTTGTGTGTTCCAATCCCTGCTGGCCAATTAAGTTCTTTCAAAGCCCCAGCAAGAGCTTGAAGGTTAATTAAAATGTGTGATTTAGGAAAAAAGAGAAAAACCAAACTAAGGAGCTGTAAAGGCACACACTCTACCAGCTGCTTTGGAAGCGACTTTTAATTAACTAGCAGTGAAGCGAAGCGCCTTCACCACCCATCTCTGCACAGCCACCGTGGTTGCAGGGGCCAAGGCCTCAGTAGGTGACGTTTGCAAAGACAGCAAACAGGACATCTCTCCCTTCCCCACCCCCACTCTGTCCCCTCCTCTTATAGACAGGAATCCTGCTTTTTATTGTCTTTATTATCAAAACTGTGTAAGACTCCATCCCACAAATCTTTCCCCATTGACTCTCCTCTAAAGCCCCACAGATAAATTTTTCTCATCTCTTCTGTTCTCCCCTCTACACACAACTTGCCCATCTATTTTCTGCTCTTCAGAGTGGCAACTACTTGGTTAATTAACTAATGGCCTGTTAATATGTTAATCTGCTCTGGAAACACATACATCTTAAATGAAGGACCCACAAGGCTTGAAAGACTATCACTGGAAAGGGGTGGCCAGCCTCAGAGACACCCCCAATGACCTCTGCCTCTTGGTATGCACACATCCCCTCCCACATTTTACCAGGGTTGGTCTGGGTGATCAATAACATATAACCATAGTAATACTATGTCATTTCCTAAAGTAGGTTATGAAAAAAAGAAAGACTTCCATCTTGGGTTTTCTCTCTCTTACTAGTTCCTTTGGGGGAAACACACAGCAGGAGCCCTATGGAGAGACCTTCACAGCAAGGAAGTGAAGAGTCACATGCGTGAGCTTGGCAGTGGTCCCTTCAGCCCTAGTGAAGCCTCAGAGACTGCAGTCTTGATGGATTGCTTGGCTGTGACTTCATGAGAGATACTGGTCTAGAGCCACCCAGGTAAGTTGCTCCCAGATTCCTAACCCACAGAAACTGCGACATACCCCATGGACTCTAGCCCATCAGACTCCTCTTTCCATGGAATTTTCCAGGCAAGAACTCTAGACTGGGGTGCATTTCCTACTCCAGGGGATCTTCCTGACCCAGGGATCAAACACATCTCTTTTCGTCTCCTGCTTTGGCAGATGGGTTCTTTACCACTAGCGCCATCTGGGAAGCCCCAGAAGGAACTTATCTCAAAACAGTAAAGGCCACAGTTAAGGTGAAGGTGAAGTCGCTCAGTCGTGTCCAACTCTTTGCAACCCTGTGGACTGTAGCCTACCAGGTTCCTCCGTCCATGGGATTCTCCAGGCAAAAATACTGGAGTGGGTTGCCATTTCTTAACATCGTGGTAAAAACAAGACCAGGAGCTGACTGTGGCTCAGATCATTAACTCCTTATTACTAAATTCAGACTTAAATTGAAGAAAGGAGGGAAAACCGCTAGACCGTTCAGGTATGACCTAAATCAAATCCTTTATAATTATACAGTGGAAGTGAGAAATAGATTTAAGGGCCTAGATCTGATAGAGAGAGTGCCTGATGAACTATGGAATGAGGTTCGTGACATTGTACAGGTGACATGGATCAAGATTATCCCCTTGGAAAATAAATGCAAAAAAAGCAAAATGGCTGTCTGGGGAGGCCTTATAAATAGCTGTGAAAAGAAGAGAGGTGAAAAGCAAAGGAGAAAAAGAAAGATATAAGCATCTGAATGCAGAGTTCCAAAGAATAGCAAGAGGAGATAAGAAAGCCTTCTTCAGCGATCAATGCAAAGAAATAGAAGAANGAGATAGAGTGCCTGATGAACTATAGAATGAGGTTTGTGACACTGTACAGGAGACAGGGATCAAGAATATCCCCAAGAAAAAGAAATGCAAAAAAGCAAAATGGCTGTCTGGGGAGGCTTTACAAATAGCTACGAAAAGAAGAGAAGCAAAAAGCCAAGGAGAAAAGGAAAGATATAAGCATCTGAATGCAGAGTTCCAAAGAATAGCAAGGAGAGATAAGAAAGCCTTCTTCAGCGATCTATGCAAAGAAATAGAGGAAAACAACAGAATGGGAAAGACCAGAGATCTCTTCAAGAAAATTAGAGATACCAAGGGAACATTTCATGCAAAGGTGGCCACAATAAAGGACAGAAATGGTATGGACCTAACAGAAGCAGAAGATATTAAGAATAGGTGGCAAGAATACACAGAAGAAATGTACAAAAAAGATCTTCATGACCCGGATAATCACGATGGTGTGGTCATTCATCTAGAGCCAGACATCCTGGAATGTGAAGTCAAGTGGGCCTTAGAAAGCATCACTACAAACAAAGCTAGTGGAGGTGATGGAATTCCAGTTGAGCTATTTCAAATCCTGAAAGATGATGCTATGAAAGTGCTACACTCAATATGTCAGCAAATTTGGAAAACTCAGCAGTGGTCACAGGACTGGAAAAGGTCAGTTTTCATTCCAATCCCAAAGAAAGACAATGCCAAAGAATGCTCAAACTACGGCACAATTTGGAAATTAGAACTTCTAAATCATGGTGACGATAAGATGATGAAAGATGCATTGGTTAATCTAGATGACTCTTTATCTGGAGACATGTACTATTTCACCACTTTTTTAAAAATGACATATTTGGTGCTTCTTTAAATTTTACTTGCTTATTTTTGAATGTTTGTAAGTTTAACAATAGACTTAACTCATTTTCATGTTTATGTACATTTTATTTAAGCAATAAGTATTATTTTTGTACTCCTTTTCTATTCTAGGCATTTTACTAATCATTCTGTATATATCATATATTTTAATCATTTTTCTAATGCTTCCATTATTTTTTGTAATCTGTATATTTTATTTTCCCTCTCATTAATTGTGAAATTTTTTTTAAACATCTTGAAATCATCCTTGACAAACATCTTAAATTTAACAATTAATCTATTTTAAAAATCCTCATATAGCTAGCTCTCTCTTTCTCAAATGCTCCACCAGATAGTATGTTAATTTATCCTTTTGCCCCTGTTAATACAACTCTGATCTTGTCTCCTATAATTGATGACATCCTTGCTTACTGTATCCAAGGGTTTATAAATTGGTTAATTTTAAGTATCACCTTATTGGAATATACTTTATCTATTTAAAACAGCTCCTTTTGTCCAGTGAGTGAGTGAGTGAAGTCGCTCAGTCATGTCCGACTCTTTGCGACCCCATGGACAGTAGCCAACCAGGCTCCTCCGACCATGGGATTTTCCAGGCAAGAATACTGGAGAGGGTTGCCATTTCCAAGGCTCTCCTTCTTCTAATTTCATCTGTCTTTATTTTTCTATACTCATAAGTGTCTCTCATATTCATTTAGTTGTCTCTTTCACTTTTAAAACCTCTAACCTAGACTTTAAAATTTTTATCATAATTTTAATGTTATTTATTTAATACATAACATTTAGTAGAGCCTCAACATTTGTGAACTGATAAAATGATCTTCTCCAAAACTATAAGATATAGTAAACTGCTACTGCTGCTACTGCTAAGTCGCTTCAGTCGTGTCTGACTCTGTGCGATCCCATAGATGGCAGCCCACCAGGCTCCCCCGTCCCTGGGATTTTCCAGGCAAGAACACTGGAGTGGGTTGCCATCTCCTCCAATGCATGAAAGTGAAAAGTGAAAGTGAAGTTGCTATAGTAAAAGAGAACATCAATTCTTGCACATGTCTTCTTAACCACAAAATATTTCCTTGCATATTTTAATCCATATCTTTTAAATTCTCTATAATAATGTAACTCTGAGAAACCAGTCATTTTAAGTCATTTTAATATGAATGCGGTTAATATTTATTCATATCTGTGAGACAGTATGTTTACCATATTGAAAGTAGTTTATACATATGATAGAGTAAAATAGGCTAAAATAAATCTATTGTTGCATAAATGCTCAAGGATTTTAAAGGCATCATTTTCTAGTTATCTGTTGACATGATGAACAAAAATTAAAATCCAATTACTACAAAATATACTATGAAGAAAAATTAAGGTTGAATTCTTCCCACACATATTTTTGAACAAGCACATTTCACGGTCGTTCAGATCAGACTTTGAATAATGATGACAAGTTAAAAAGAAGCATATAGTTTTCCCCTTCTCAAAAAAATACTAACATTTGAATTTACCATGATTCTAGTTAATTTTAAACTTTGGAGTTTTGGAGATACACTGCATGGACTCCTTCCAAGACCTGTATCTAATTTTGCATATTATTCATGCTTATATATTACCTTTCTTAAAGAAAATCCCTTTACATTATATAATCCTTTATACCCCAAACTCTACCTGTTGTTGAGAGCAGATTAAAGATTATTCCTTAAGGTAACACCCTCACTAGCAAGGAAATGAAGAGCAATCAAATGTTGAAAAATGAAAAGCAAATAAATGACTGGTAACTAAAGTATTAAACCATAAAAAGGGAAATTCTAAATGTGCAGTTGGGGGATAGCTGATTATAAAACTTTACCTTTAAAGTGTAATATTTAAATTATTTATGAACTGACAGCATCTGATACTTCTGTAAGTAGTGATAAGACTGGGATTATAAAATGCTTTAAACAATGAGCATATCCCTGAATTCCTTCTACTCTTTCAGTTACATAACTGACAGTCCCACAAACTAGCAATAATATATCAAGTTGTTCCCTGGAGATAGAAAAAGGCCTATACATATTCATATACAGTTTCAAGCACAGATACTATACCAAACCAAAAATCATAACTATATTTGCAAACTAAAAACTGATAGCTTATCTCCACCTTAATTGTATGTTCTAGCATCATACAAAGACCTTCCAGGAGTAGTCCCTGGGAAAACTGACCAGCCCAAGAAGAAGTACCAGAGAGAGCGATATTAAGATCTTTCCCTAATATACACCAATCCTATCAACACTCACTGGAGCTCCAGTACAAACAGTTCTTTGGAAAAAAATAACAGACAATAGAAAGTAAACTATGAAAACTAAACGAAAAAGGCTAAAAGCAACAGATAAAAGACATAGGGAATCTTCCAAAATATAAAATTATTTATTTATACTTATAAAATATATAATTCTCAGTGATAGTCTCACATTAGTAAATAGTCTCACATTAGTCTCACATTCTGTGATACAATAGTAAGATACCACAAAAAATTCAGAGAAAATACTAATGGAAATTACAAATATAACAAGATGGCAGAAATGTTTAAGTTATTGAATGTTTGAAATATAAAGTTGAAGAAATAACTGAGAAAGCTAAAAGATATGAAGAACAGGAAAAAATAGGAATGATCAACTAAATTGAACATAAATGTACATAGATTATTTACTCAAAGGACAAAAAAAAAAAACAGTAGAAAATCTTAAATTACATAATGAAAATATTTTAGGACTAAAGAACATGACACCACCCTTATGGCAGAAAGTGAAGAGGAACTAAAAAGCCTCTTGATGAAAGTGTAAGAGGAGAGTGAAAAAGTTGGCTTAAAGCTCAACCTTCAGAAAACGAAGATCATGGCATCTGGTCCCATCACTTCATGGGAAATAGATGGGGAAACAGTGGAAACAGTGTCAGACTTTATTTTTTAGGGCTCCAAAATCACTGCAGATGGTGACTGCAGCCATGAAATTAAAAGACGCTTACCCCTTGGAAGAAAAGTTATGACTAACCTAGATAGCATATTAAAGCAGAGACACTACTTTGCCAACACAGGTCTGTCTAGTCAAGGCTATGAATTTTCCAGTGGTCATGTATGGATGTGAGAGTTGGACTGTGAAGAAAGCTGAGCACTGAAGAACTGATGCTTTTGAACTGTGGTATTGGAGAAGACTTTTGAGAGTCCCTTGGACTGCAAGGAGATCCAACCAGTCTATTCTAAAGGAGATCAGCCCTGGGTGTTCTGTGGAAGGAGTGATGCTAAAGTTGAAACTTCGAACTGAACTGAACTGAAAGAATATTTTCCAAATTCAGAGTCCATGGAAACCCTGGCTGGCACAGTCATGTGTAGATATTTATTAAGGCACTAATAGAAAGGAACTAAGTTCAGTTCACTTCAGTTCAGTCGCTTAGTCATGTCCGACTCTTTGCAACCCGATGGACTGCAGCACACTAGGCTTCCCTGTCTGTCACCAACTCCTGGAGTTTACTCAAACTCATGTCCATTGAGTCAGTGATGGCATCCAACCATCTCATCTTCTGTCATCCCCTTCTCCTCCCGCCTTCAATCTTTCCCAGCACCAGAGTCTTTTCAAATGAGTCAGCTCTTCACCTCAGGTGGCCAAAGTATTGGAGTTTCAGCTTCAACATCAGTACTTCTAATGAGTATTTAAGGCTGATTTCCTTTAGGATTTATTGGCTGGATCTCCTTGCAGTCCAAGGGACTTTCAAGAGTCTTCTCCAGCACCATAGCTCAAAAGTATCAATTCTTCAGTGCTCAGCTTTCTTTATAGTCCAACTCTCACATCCATACATGACTACTGCAAAACCTTGACTAGATGGACCTTTGTTGGCAAAGTAATGTCTCTGCTTTTTAATATGCTAAGTTGGTCATAACTTTTCTCCCAAGGAATAAGAATCTTTTAATTTCATGGCTGCAGTCAACATTTGCAGTGATTCTGGAGCCTCCAAAATAAAGTCTGCCACTGTTTCCTCTGTTTCTCCATCTATTTGCCATGAGGTGAAGGGACTGTATGCCATGATCTTTGTTTTCTGAATGTTGAGCTTTAAGTCAACTTTTTCACTCTCCTCTTTCACTTTTATCAAGAGGCTCTTTAGTTCTTCACTTTCTGCCATAAGGGTGGTGTTACCTGTATATTTGAGGTTATTGATATTTCTCCCGGCAATCTTGATTCCAGCTTGTCCTTCATCCAGACCAGCATTTCTCATGTTGTATTCTGCATGAAGAGGAACTAAAGAGCCTCTTAATTAGGGTGAAAGAGTGAAAGAGCTGTATTAAAAATAAATATGAAAAAAAACTAAGATTGCGGCATCTGGCCCCTTTACATCATGGCAAATAGAGGGGGAAAAGGTGGAGGTAGTGACTATTTCCTCTTCTTGGGCTCTAAAATCACTGTGGAAGGTGAATGCAGCCATGAAATCAGAAGCTATGACAAGTCTAGACAGTGTGCTAAAAGCAGACACATTACTCTGCTGACAGAGGTCCATACAGTCAAGACTATGGTCTTCCCAGTGGTCATGTACCGTTGTGAGAGCTGGACCTTAAAGAAGGCAGAGTGCTGAAGAATTGATGCCTTTGAACTATGGTGCTGGAGAAAGACTTCTGAGAGATTCTTGGACAGCAAGGTCAAACCAATCAATCTTAAGGGAAATTGACCCTGAATACTCATTGGAAGGACTGATGCTGAAGTTGAAACTCCAGTATTTTGGTAATTTGATGTGAACAGTTGACTCATTGGAAAAGTCCGTGATTCTGGGAAAGATAGAGAGCAGAAGGAGAAGAGGGCATCAGAGGATGAGATGGCTGGATGGCATCACAAATGCAATGGACGTGAACTTGGACAAACTTCAGGACATGGTGAGGAACACAGAGGCTTGGAGTGCTGCAGTCTATGGGGCCATAAAGAGTTGGACACTACTGGGTGACTGAACAACAACACAATGTCAAGAAATTTTAGAACACTGTTGAGAAAAAAGAGAGAGAAGTAGAGAATGGATCACATAAAAACATTAAAAAATGATTCTGTGTTTATGAATAGCAGAAAATGAAAGATAGTGGAGTAATGTGGTCAACATTGTGAAGAGAAATTGTTTATTCATCTAAATTTTATAGCAATCTAAAGTGTTAATCACATAGATTAATAAAATAAAATATTTTCAGACATGTATCAAATGTTTATAACTCCAGATATCCTTTTTCAGGAAGAGGGGATATACTGAGAAAATAACCACTGAAAGAAATCCAAAATCTAAGCAGGGCAAAGAGGCAGACCATGCTTCCAGGAGGAGAGAAATGTGACATCTGGATATGCACACAGACACCAAATATAGAGGGAAAGCAATTCAGACTGAAGCAGGTCAAAAGACTTAATGAAAATTTTCTCTAAGAATAAAGTTATTAATAAACTAAATAAACTAAACCAAATAATATAGAGCTAATACCAAAAAACTGTAGCTGAATTCTTGATACAGAGCAAATTAAGCAAATATACCTGAAAGACATAAAGAAAATAATGAGGATGCAGGCAGAAATAAGTAAGCATATCTATTATGTGACTCAATAGTGAATATCATTCATTTGTCACTCAATATTGACCTTATGCACATAATTATATATCTATTTTTGGAGGATGGTAGATGGGAAATGTGGGCTTCCCTGGTGGCTCAGCTGGTAAAGAACTCACCTGCTAATGCAGGAGATGCATAAGACATAGGTTCAAACCCTGGGTCAGTAAGAGCCTCTGGAGAAGGAAGTAGCAACCCACTCCAGTACTCTTGCTTGAAAAATTCCATGAACAGAGGAGCCTGGTGGGCTATTATAGTCCTTGGTGTCACAAAGAGATGGACATGACTGAGCACTCATGCTCAGTAGATGGGACATGTACGAGTATGTGCTTGGGCTTGAGGAAGAAAAATAATTGTATGTTCAACTTCTCTCTTGTAAGCCAATAGAGAAGGCCTGACAGATCAAGTACATTCTCTAGAGATATGGAGATAAATCACAAAAATTCAACTAACAGATTCAAAAACAGTTACCTGAAGAAGGCGAAATGAGGAAGGGTAAAGGAAGAGTCTTTAGACTAATTTTTTCTTAATAAATCTTATAAAACTGGCTGTATCTTTGTACAGATATCTATTTATATTTAATTTGGTAAATTAAATAATTATAATAATTTAAGTCAGAAAGTTCAGAAAAGAACATCACCATCTATATATAAAAAATCTTGAGCAACAAATCATTTTTCCGTTCATATATGCCACAGCAATCAAAGTGATAATTATTAGGACAGTGATTGGAATAGAAGGCTAAAAAAATAAACTTTCAGTTGCAACTAATTCATATGTGTAATGGAAAGAAAGATTATTCAGTGAGAAAATGCAGTTGATAAATCAGAAAACTGAATATACTTGTAAATTCTTTGATGACACATGTTTATTGTATTTGGACTGCAGTGGTGTTAATAAGACCACTAGAGAAATGGGGTACACAGAATTTCCTTTTAAGTATCACATGAATTAACATTTCATCTTTTTGATTTAGTCAATTCTATCCTTTGTTCTCTTCACAAAATAAATCAATTTGTCTCAAATAAAGTTTAATGTATTTTTATACACTGAAAGTTCGGTTTTGGAATATGTGTTTCTGTAGCTCTGCCTTTTAGAATACATTAGAAGGAAATTTTCATTTTACACTCTATTCCTAACATCAAAGAATGTATACGGAATCATTCAGGGAGCTCCACATTAAGAAGGAACTTAATAAAAGAATGTTAAGATTGCTTCATTGGAAGCAAAACTGGTTAATGTCTCTCAGAACAATAAATATAAAGGATTATACTTTTCAGCAGAAATAAATCATTTGCATCTCAGCCAGACAAATATATACAAAGCAGCATGTGATTTCCTTAAAGTCCTTTTAATCAAAGTTTTACCATCACTGAATCAAGTTTCTACTATTGAAGAAGAAGGTGCTTTTACATCTGATAACTTGCCTCTTTTTTTCACATGTATTTCTCCTTTCCATCAGAAAACTTCTTTATATTTACCTTAGATTGGGTGCATTTCCTCTATGCCATATTCTGAATTATTTATGCTATAGAAAAGTCCTTTCCAGGTCAAGAATGTTTTATATTCCATAATACAATGGCTCAATAATTTCATTTATGTTCTTTCTCATTTTTAGCACTTTCATAATGCTAATCTTCCTTTAAGCAAAATGAAAGTGTAAATTTGTAAGGAAAAGCTGCATACAAGAGCATATAGAAACTAGGAATATATCTGAATATCAAATTTGTTACGTATTTTCACTCACATATCTTTAGTTCTTGGGATCACTATTAGTTAAAATTATTATTTAATATTATTATATGTGAAAACATGGTTAATGAAGTTAAAATAATTGGTCCAAATCAAAGAGAGCAACAGTATAAAAATAATTTGAAAAATACCTCTAACACAAAGACCCTTCTTTCAGTAAGCTACGATGATTGTCAAAGGATCTGTTGATTCAGATATTAAAAGTGACATGAACTTGACAGAATAAATGTCCAATTGTATTTTAATTTTCTAATCAATTGTGTTTGACCTGGGAGAAATGTTTGCTTTGATAAAGAAAATCAACAACTAAATCAAGTGAAACAACAGCAATGTAATGTAAACTTCACAGAGAATAGGAAACCTTATAGCCATTATCACTTCTTTTTGAGTGTTTATATTCCAATAAGATATTCAATAGTCACATTCTCACCAAACAGCTCTCTTAACTGACTTATTTTCATTATATGCATTAATCATAAGAATTAGTTGATTTTTTTTAAAAAGTCTTGATAAGAATACTGTTATCAAGTCCTTGATCGATAATCTCAATATGTGTGTATAGTAAATCAGAGATTTAAAGTTTATTAAAAAAGCATTATAAGAAAACAAGGAAAATCTCAAATAAATAGCCTAACCTTACACTGTACAGAACTAGAAAAAAAAAGCAAAGCCCAAAGTTAGTAGAAGGCAAGAAATCGTAAATATCAGAGCAGACATAAATGAAATGGTAAAAAGAAAAAAAAAAGGTAAAAAGATCAATGGAACTAAAAGACAGTTCTTTGAAAATATAAACAAAATTAATAAAACTTTACCCTGATTCATCAAGAAACAAAAAGAACAAAATCGATAAAATAAGAAACGAAAAAGGAGAAATTATAACTGACACCATAGATATACAAAGGTTCACATGGGACTATTATGAATGATATGTGGATAAACAGACGAATTCTTAAAACGGTCTATTCTTTCATGACTGAATCAGGATGAAATGGAAAATATGAAAAGACTAATTACCAGTAATGAAATTGAATCAATAATTAAAAAGCCCCCTAAAATAAAAGTCAAGAACCAGATGACATCACAGGTGAATTCCAACAAACATTTAGAGAAAAGTTAACATTTATCCTTCTTAAACTATTCCAAAAATCCAAGAGGAAAGGGCATTTCCTAATTCATTCCATGAGGCTAGCATCACCCTGATACCAAAACCAGACAAAGATATTAAGGAGGGAAAAAAAAAAAAAAAAGGGAAAATTACAGGTCAATATCAGTGATGAGTATAGATCAAAAAAAAAATTCTGAACAGAATTTTAGGAAACTAAATCCAACAATAGTTTAAAGGGATCATACAATTGTGATGTTGGAGAAGATTCTTGAGAGTCTCTTGGAATGCAAGGAGATCAAACCAGTCAATCCTAAAGGAAATCAATCCAGAATGTTCATTGGAAGGATCGATGCTGAGGCCCCAATACTTTGGCCACCTGGTGTAAACAGCTTACTTTTTGGAAAAGACCTTGATTCTGGGAAAGACTGTAGGAGGAGAAGGGGACAGTAGAGGACAAGATGGCTGGATGCATCGCTGACTCAGTAGACATGAGTTTGAGCAAGCTCTGGGAGACGGTGAAGGACAGGGAAGCCTGGCATGATCATCTCAATAGATGCAGAAAAAGCTTTTGACAAAATTCAGTTTCAATATATTATAAAAGCTCTACAGAAAGTGGGCATAGAGGGAATGTACCTTGACATAATAAAGGCCACATATGACAAACCCACAGCTAACACTGTACTCAGTGGTGAAAAGTTGAACATGTTTTCTCTAAGGTCAAGAATAAGACAAGGATGCCTCCTCTCATCACTTTTATTCAACATAGTTTGGAAGTCCTAACCACAGCAATCAGAGAAGAAAAAGAAACAAAAGAAATTTAAATTGGGAAGAGAGAATTAAAACTGTCACTGTTTGCATATGACATATTTTACATAGGAAATTCTAAAGATGAAGTTCTAAAAAGTTACTAGATCTCATCAATGAATTTGGTAACTACAGGGTACAAAATTAATACAGATAAATCAGTTGCTTTCTATGCACTAACAATGAAATATCAGAAAGAGAAATAAAGGAAATCATCCCACTTACCATCACATCAAAAAGAACAAAATACATAGGGACAGTCCTGCCTAAGGAGGTAAATGTCTTTTGTACTTGGAGAATTAGGACACTGAACAAAGAAGTAGAAGATGGCAAAAACATGGGAAAATATACCATCTGTTTGCGTCATTTGTGTTTGTTCTTGGATCAGAAGAAATAATATTATTAAAATGAAAATACTACTCAAAGCAATCTACAGATTCAATGCATTCTTTATCAAAATGCCAAAGGCATTTTTTGCACAATTAGAATAAATAATTTTAAAATTTGTATGGAAACATAAAAGACCACCTATAGACAAATCAATCTTGAGAAAGAAGAACAGATCTGGAGGAAGCACACTCCCTAACTTTATACATATACTACAAAACTAAAGTCATAAAATGATACAGTACTAATAAAAAAAAAAAACAGTATGACACTTGCATAAAAAGAAAAACATAGATTAACAGAACAGAATAAAGAGCCCAGAAATAAACCTACACACTCATGGTCAATTAATCTATGACAAAGCAGGCAAAAATATACAACAGATAAGAGTCTCTTTAATAAGTGGTGGTGGGAAATCTGAACAGTTAATATAAAACCACAAAACTGGCACATTCTCTAACACCATATACAAAAATAAACTCTAAATGAATTAAAGGTCTAAATGTAATACCAGATGTTATAAAACTCCTAGAGGAAAACATAGGCAGAACACTGCTTGACATAATTTGCAGCAAAATCTGTTTGGATCTGTCTCCTAAAGCTAATAAAAAATAAATAAATAAAAATAAATGCAACCTAATTATACTTAGAGGTGGATGAAACTGGAACCTATTATACAGAATGAAGTACGCCAGAAAGAAAAACATCAATACAATATACTAACACATATATATGGAATTTAGAAAGATGGTAATGATAACCCTGTATGCAAGACAGCAAAAGAGACACAGATGTATAAAACAGACTTTTGGACTCTGTGGGAGAGGGAGAAGGTGGGATGATTTGGGAGAATGGCATTGAAACATGTATAATATCATGTAAGAAACGAATCGCCAGTCTAGGTTCAATGCAGGATACATGATACTTGGGGCTGGTGCACTGGGATGACCCAGAGAGATAGTATGGGGAGGCAGGTGGGAGGGGGGTTCAGGATTGGGAACTCATGTACACCCGTGGCGGATTCATGTTGATGTATGGCAAAACCAATACAATATTGTAAAGTCAAATAAAGTAAAAAAAAAAAAAAGATTTTGCACAGAGAAGGTAATCATTGACAAAATGAAATGACAACATATTGACTTACAGGTGATATGACTGATAAGGGGTAATGCCCAATATATATAAACAGTTTATACAACTCAACATCAAAAAGGAAAACAACCTGAATGAAAAATTAGCAGAAGACTGTAAAAACATTTTTTCAAAGAGGAAATGCACATGGTCAACAAGCACATCAAAATAAGATACTCTACATTGCTGTGTTTCTCTGGTGGCTTAGATGGTAAAGAATCTGCCTGAAATGCAGGAGACCTGGGTTCAGTCCCTGGGTTGGGAAGATCCCCTGGAGAAGGGAATGGCGACCCACTCCAGTATCCTTGCCTGGAAAATTCCATGAACAGAGGAGCTTGGTGGGCTACAGTCCAAAGGATTACAAATATCTGGACACGAATGAGTGACTAACACATGTGCACACGCACACACACACAGACGCACACACACACAGACACACACACACTACATTGCTATCCATTAGGGAAATGCAAATCAAAACCAGGGTGAGATGAGTGAGCTATCACTGCACATCTGTCAGAATGGTTATCATCAAAAAGAAAACAAATACTGGAAAGGATGTAGAGAAAAGGGAGCTAAGGCAATGGCAACCCACTCCAGGACTCTTGCCTGGAAAATCTTATGGATGAGGAGCCTGATGGCCTGCAGTTCATGGGGTTGCTAAGAGTTGGACATGACTGGGCGACTTCACTTTCACTTTTCACTTTCATGCATTGGAAAAGGAAATGGCAACCCACTCCAGTGTTCTTGCCTGGAGAATCCCAGGGACGGGGGAGCCTGGTGGGCTGCCGTCTATGGGGTCGCACAGAATCAGACACACCTGAAGCGACTTAGCAGCAGCAGCATATACTGTTGGTGAGAATGTAAACTGGTACAGCCACTTTGGAAAACAGTATGGAGTTTTCTCATATAACTAAAAATAAAACTACTACATGACCCAGAAATTCTATTCCTGGGTATATATCCCCAAAGAAGACACTCATTTTAAAAGATACATGCAACCCAATGTTCATAGCAGCATTATTTTCCTGGAGAATCCCAGGGACGGGGGAGCCTGGTGGGCTGCCGTCTATGGGGTCGCACAGAATCAGACACACCTGAAGCGACTTAGCAGCAGCAGCATATACTGTTGGTGAGAATGTAAACTGGTACAGCCACTTTGGAAAACAGTATGGAGTTTTCTCATATAACTAAAAATAAAACTACTACATGACCCAGAAATTCTATTCCTGGGTATATATCCCCAAAGAAGACACTCATTTTAAAAGATACATGCAACCCAATGTTCATAGCAGCATTATTTACAATTGGTGAGGTATGGAAGCAACCTAAGTTTCCATTAACAGATGAATGGATAAAGAAGTATATATGGTATAGCATATACCATGTATATAGAATGCCATTTAGCCTTGAAAATGTTTGCTATTTGCAGCAACATGGGTAGAACTGGAGGAAACTATGCCAAGTGAAATTAGTCAGAAAGAAGAAGACAAATACTGAAAGATATCACTTTTATCACTTGTATATGGAATCCTAAAACATATAACAAACTAGTGAATAAAACAAAAAGAAAAACAAACAGACACTCAGATATGGAGAATATAGAGTATCGTGCTTACCAGTGGAGAGAGGGATGTAGAGGGGAAACAGAGAAATAGGGAAAAAAAGAGAAGTTATTATTGAATTATATAAAACCATGTGTGTGAGACTTTTGAAAATTGTAAAGCACTACTGAATTTAAATAATCCATCATTCAATTAAATAAATAAAAACATGATGTGTATATTGACAATTTGATGTTTCTAAATAGTTGAGAAAGCAAATAAAATAACAGGCAGAAACCTGCACTTCAGCTTGGGAAAGCATCACGTAGTGTATGAACCAGAAGTGCAAGCTAAGTGAGCTCCAGGTTTGGCAGATGTGTCCCATTTCTAGACAGTTCTGTACTTATACTATCTCCTCATGTAGACTATTTTAAGGAATAGAAGCATAAAGGGGAACACATACTAAATGCAGGTAAACCAACTCCTACACTCCCAAACTTACCAATAAATTTAGCCTATGTATTCCTAAAGGGAGTTCCTGGTGGCTCAGTGGTTAAGAATTCACCTGTCAATGCAGAAGATGTGTGTTCCACCCCTGGGTCAGGAAGATCCCCTGCAGAGGCAAATGACAACCGACTCCAGTATTCTTGCCTGGGAAATGTCATGGACAGAGGAGCCTGGTGGGCTATATAGTACATGGGGTCATGAAGAATGGGATATTTAGTGACTGAACAAGAATGAAACCAATAAATGAAGCTGTTTCCCTCCCAAATTAAGTACAGTTGCAAAGAACTTTAAATTAAGATACTATCCAATGTCCCTTGCTATGGATTTCCATTATTATACAATAAATCTTTGCTTGAGTTAGTTTTCTTCAAACACATTGAAAATTAGGTGTGGAAAAATATTTTAAATGAATGGATTGATATGTTTAATAGAACTGTCAGGAAATTCTAAAATAATCTCTCAAAAATTACTCAAATATTTTTTAATAAAGACAAGTATATTCGAGAGCCATTGTTACTTATTTTTCCATTTCTGACATATCTCTTTAATTTGATGTTAGTTATTCCATTTCCATAGAGAGTCCTTTTATTTCACTTAACTCAAGTAGTCCAGAGTTGTTATAATATGCATAGTCATTACTTTCAAAGCTTAGATATTAATATGCTTTCTGATTTTGCAGAGAGAGAATTTAAATTTATATGTAAACTAATCTTAGAAATATCACATTTAAATCACTTGGTTATGAATTTCAAGAGGGTAGTATTTTATCACCACTTAATTATCGAGGTTATTGAGTAGGGACTTTGTCATTTTCTTGGATCGGGCTAGATCCATCTACCGAGAGGTTAGAAATTTTGACTTCCAGTGTTTTGTGAGTTACCTCCAGCTGAATTTTCCATCTTGGTGGATATGGGGTTTTTTATCAGCTGCACCTGTGTTCCTCAATGTCAAGAAAATGGAAGGTCAAGTACATCTCACTTGCAAATAACCTTAACAAAAACGTCAGATTTAGGATTTTTAATTTCCCTTGATTTTGATATGTAAATATTTCTTACTACTTTACCACTTTATTAATTGTATTTAAAGCAATTGTAAAGATACTCTCATTGTTCATTTTTGACTTTTATCTCGTTTCTCTAGTGAGATAATCACTGAAGGTACTCAACCAGTTTGATGGATAAAAAACTCTGACTTCTAAAAATTATAATTGAACATTTTCTAACTATTAGTTTTAGACATCACAGTCTTTAGTATAATCTTTCCTCCATATAAATGATGCAAATGTAATTATTAAATGGTTATTTTGCATTACAGTGAAAGGGAAAAACTTGCACTACACTACTTAAAATTTCCCTCCACAAATAAAAGAAACACATCTATTTTTCTCATACTTTCAGACAAGAGATATAGATATGGTATTCTGATTCACTATTATTTTGGAGCTTTCAAATGATTTTTACCTCTCAGTTTTCATGCTCTTGGAAACTCACCTCGCACTTTGACAATGGGCTCTTTCAGGTGACTGGCAAGCATGAGGGAAGGAGAAGCACACCAGGCTGTCTCATTAGGGCTTCTTCTCTGAAACAGTTCTTTCCTGGAATCCAACTGTTTGATCTATTTTAATAAGGAAGATCAAGCTATACCATGGAGAGACATCACATGTAGATATCTGAGGCTTGCGGTCAATGGTTCCATCTAAACTCTCAGCTAACAGCCAGCATCAACTTGCCAGCAAAGTGAGTGAGCTATCTTGAAAGTGTATCTTGTAGCCCAAATTGCCTTTTCCAGCTAAAGCTAAGTAGACAGAGATGAACTATTCCCACCAAACTCAGTCTGACTTGCAAAACCCTGTCATTAAGATGTAGAATGAGTTTAGTGACAAAAGATAACTGACAGAATCAGTGCTAAATAATATGACCTTTGTAGTTGAATCCTTGCATATCAACAAAGAGAATTAACACCTTAAGGAACTTTGATAGTTGAGAGAAAGGCACATGAAGATGCATATCAGAAAATAAGGCTTCTTTTGATTGTACTGGAGAAGAAAATGGCAACCCACTTCAGTAGTCTTGCTGAGAGAATTCCATGGACAGAGGAGCTTGCTGGGCTTCTGAATCCTTGCATATCAACAAAGAGAATTAACACCTTAAGGAACTTTGATAGTTGAGAGAAAGACACATGAAGATGCATATCAGAAAATAAGGCTTCTTTTGATTGTACTGGAGAAGAAAATGGCAACCCACTTCAGTAGTCTTGCTGAGAGAATTCCATGGACAGAGGAGCTTGCTGGGCTAGAGTCCATGGGGTAAAACTAACAAATAACTAGTATGAAAACTGTGAGGATTAAATGAAATATCATATGCAAAAAATGAACCTATCCCATTCTTTGGCACATACATATTAGTTAAATAATCGCGATGATGATGATAATGATATATCCAGAAATATAATTTTGGTGATCTATCGCTTTCATACATTTTCTTATTTCATACCTTAAAGCTTCTGTAATACTACATAATGTTCAGAAGCAGTGTTTATTACTGCTGAGCAGAGCACAGATACACTGCTTAATTAAAAATAAATATTGTAAATTAAAATGCTTCTGTTTTACTCATATCTGTTTTTATCATATTTAAATTTCCTTACCATTTTCTACAGCGCATTTGTATACAAAATAATAAATTGATTGGTGCTTCATTGGGAGACAAATTTTACCTTTCCTTTGTGTTATCACTTCTTATCACTGAGCAAAATAGTTTAATTTTTCCATTTTTGTCTACTCATAAAAACCATATCAGCATTCCCTACCTAATATAATAATCAATGCTTATAGTTACATACTCTGACACCCATGGTATTCAATTAAACCATAAATTTGGCACATTACAAAAGATAATTATTTTGTCATATATTTCTATTGCTGAAAACAGTTTATTTTGTTTGGTTTTAGACTTGATATCCAACTGTGTCTAATTTCAATAACTTTCTCTCATCGAAGAGATTACTGGGAGCCATTTGAGTTATTTCTATCAGGTGGCAAGAGATGATTTAACAGTGTCAAAAAACCCAATTTCTGGTAGTACATTGTTGAGGAACAAACATCTCTTAATTGGAAACTGACAGCTTTGGCACTCAGTTGAACTAATCATTACTCACATTCACACTAGCTTCCATTTCCTCAAGCCCTATTAAGTCATTAAAATGCCATGACAATCTTCTCCACAGGTGTGGAAAACCAGATCCTTGCCTGTGGCAGACTTAATTAAGATAACAGCTGGATCGTTACACTAAAAAAGGAGAAATCCAAGACATGACAATGTTTCTCAGAGTACCCAAAATGAAAAGAGTAGTCGGTGAGTGGCCTAGTTTGTTGTTATCTTACTCCAATTTTGTTGTATTTTATAAGTGCTTGCTAAATCTGTAAAGAAATTATGATTAAAAGAAGTTAAAGATAACTTGTACATGACATATGCATGTAGGTTATATTTAAATAATTTTAAACTTGAAGTTTACAATTTTACTGATAACTCTTTCTAGATAGCAAAATATACATTTGCTATTGCTTTGTTTTCTTCCAGTAATTGTTCTCCTTTTCTCTCTCACCCTGTGGTCTGACACAGTTCAGTTCAGTTCAGTTCAGTCGCTCAGTCATGTCCGACTCTTTGCGACCCCATGAATCGCAGCACGCCAGGCCTCCCTGTCCATCACCATCTCCCAGAGTTCACTCAGACTCATGTCCATGGAGTCCATGATGCCATCCAGCCATCTCATCCTCGGTCGTCCCCTTCTCCTCCCGCCCCCCAATCCCTCCCAGCATCAGAGTCTTTTCCAGTGAGTCAACTCTTCGCATGAGGTGGCCAAAGTACTGGAGTTTCAGCTTTAGCATCATTCCTTCCAAAGAAATCCCAGGGTTGATCTCCTTCAGAATGGACTGGTTGGATCTCCTTGCAGTCCAAGGGACTCTCAAGAGTCTTCTCCAACACCACAGTTCAAAAGCATCAA